>PVHP010028953.1:0-22748 GCA_004024765.1 Zapus hudsonius | reverse complement strand
TGAAAACCAAGATCCTAAGGGAATAATCTCTGGTTTCTAAAAGGAAAAACATACATCTATAAGTTAATGTCTAAAAATTTGATGACTTACAAATTCACCCTGATCCATTTTTCTAGAAAATAAAAAAATACTTGAATGTTCAGAGATATGTTATAAATATGAATATAGACTAAAAAGTCTGTTGAAGCTCTTTGAAAAACAAGGGGACTATTTTAGCACCTGGATTGAATTTGAAAGAAAACTAGATTTGAATTGGAGTTTTGTGTAGACACCAAGAAAAAAGCCAGTGGTTTTGGCTATATCCCATGATTAAATAATCCAAGTAAATTTTTTAAAAAATGCCAAACTGAACCTAAAGTTCCTGGAATACTACCATATGAGTTGGCTGTAAGAGATGGTCGTGTGTGTGTGTGTGTGTGTGTGTGTGTGTGTGTGTGTGTGTGTAAGAGAGTGTTGTGTGAAGGGCTGAAGGGCTGAGACAGGAGAGAGACAAAGTCTGTCATAATTCACATTGCTCACTGTTTGCTTATAGTACAAAATGCATCTCAGTCAGTAATTGTGTGGCAATAAAATTAAGCTGATCATTTGAAAGGTGAGTTTGAACTTATATTAATTTTCACAATCTTTTAATCTTTTATTACAAATAAGTAAAATTTTTATGTACTTTAGAAAATATATATAATGGTATGTTATCTACCATCATGAGTATATGGGTGGGTTTAAAAGCCTACCTATAAAAGCTTGCACTAATAGAATGTGTGTTTAAATTCCAACCTTCAGTGGATATAGACAGATGAAATACTCTGAGGTCCAATGATATGCAGCCAAATAAATCATCTATCCACTGAATGCTGACAAGAAAATGAATAGAGAAGTTTTACTGGCATCCTGATATCTGTGGCTCTGTACTGACTTTTTTTTAAATTTAAATGTTTAAAATTTTAAACATTTTAAGGTGATTACATATCAGTATTTCATGAAAGCAAGTTGATTCTACAAATCTAGTGAAAACCATCCTGTCATCCTTATATTATCAGGCAGATATAGTCATATCTAATAAGTCATTTAGAAAATAACAAATTAAAGAACAAAAATATTTTGTAATCAATGGCTTATTCACAGTGTTGATATGAATCAATTTCAGTTTCTTATGACAGTACTTTTGCAAGAAGACCTACAAAGCAGAATAGTCTTACAAAATAGAAAAAAAACTTTAAAATGTTTTTAATTTAATGTGTTTCAGTCTCTCTCTCTCTCTCTCTCTCTCTCTCTCTCTCTCTCTCTCTCTCTCTCTGTGTGTGTGTGTGTGTGTGTGTGTGTGTGTGTGTGTGTGTGCACCAGGGTCTTTTCCTATTGCAATTTAATGCCCATCTGCCTTTACAAGGGTGGCTGGGGTTTTGCAAGCAAATGCCTTTAACAGCTGAGCTATCTCCCCCAGTCATTTAAAAAGTGACCAGCAGCATCCTGAGCTCATAATTTCTGAGTTTTTTTGCTTAAATATTTGAATTGAAAAGTTCAGCTTAAGTGGTAACAGAGGACTGAGGCTCTTGTTAGGGAAGCTGGTTGTCTACTAGTCAGGTTCTATAACGAAAAAAAAAAAGCAACGGTTTTAAAGTGCAGTGATGCCTCGAAGGTACAACCTAGAGCTATCTATTCTCTGCCTCTCTCTTTCATTTGCTGCTTAAAACGAATATTATGTGTTGATAGTTGTCTGCGAGCACTGGGATGAGTGACTACTGTGTTGTGTGTTGTTGGGCACTGTTTGTTGGCACTGCTACTGAGGGCACAGAGAACAAAAGATTAAGGATGTCTGAGTGAGGTGAAACCCCAATAATTCGGTAGGCGTTTCCCAGCTCCATCAACCCTGACTCCCAAACCCCCATGGGCAAGCCACAGGAACCAGCATTCCCATCTCAACATGACTGGCAATAGGTATCAGACAAACTTCCTTGTACCCATCCCCACGGACCGTGGCTAGAATCACGTATTTCCTGCCACTCAGGACCCCCAAATGAGGTATTCTCAGGTTGTCCATACTCACAGGCCTATCCCAGTACAGGCCGCTAACTCACCACCCCAACCAACCAATCCCCTTTTCTCTTCCTTATTCCCCATCCCCCTGACCCCCTTTTTCCTATAAATGTAAGCTCCCCCAATTGAATAAAGAACCACGTGGATACACTATACACATCTGCTCATGTCTGTGTTTCGCTGGACCCCCTGCATCCGCCCCCCGCTCTGAGGAACGGCCCTGAGACAGCAGAGTAGCAGAGCAGCGACCTGCCTTCGCTCAGCTCCCACCGCTTCACTGTTTTCCCTTCGCAGCGGAGAAAAAAAACAACAGCGTGTCAGTAGTTATCTGGGAGCACTGGTAGGCTATCTGGGGAGCTGTATGGTGTTTGTCATATTGATCTTGCTTTTCACCATACAGATCTTTGTCATTCCTGGAGAGGCTCTGGGACCTAGATCTAGTGATTGGATTTTTCCTTCATGTGGTTTAGAGGGTGGTTCCCAATTTTGTCTAAAATCAGAGACATTTGGCTGTATTTTCTTTTGAAAATGCAAATTGTTGAGCTCTATCACAGGCCCACTGATTCAAAATTTCCAGATATTAGCATCAATTTATATACTCTTTGGCTTGTGGTTGTGTTTATGACCATCAGGGTCTTCATACACAATTCAAAAACATTCCTAGTAGAAGTTGGGAACCAGCTAGCTTCTGTGAACTCTCAATACAAAGTCATGAACATGTGCATAGAGTTTCAAGGCATGGCAAAAACAAGAAGCAACAGTCAAATAGATCAGTCTTACATTCACAATGAAAATGATGCTTTGAAAACAGAGCATTTTAAAGACTCACTATATTTACTACAGGGTAAACAAGCATACCTTGAGTCTCATTCATGCTATGCATATCAAGTCTCTGGTAAATATTCATAAAATCATTATAGGACACGTCTCTTAAGTTCGGAAGGAATGCCATGTCATCAGCCATTGGTATTGGGTATTATTAGATCAATTAAGTCACCAGTTTCAAGGTGAATGGTAGCATATCAGTGATCTTGATGAATGGACAGCTGCCACACACTACCACCTCACAAGAATTGGCCCTGGTGGGCAGTAGAGAAAGGAAATCTTCCCACAAGCACGGAATATAAGCCATCTTTTTACATTGTCTGGAAACTCAAAAAAGTGTCTGGAAAAGTCACAACCAGTGGTAAATTTATTTTCCAAAATTTATTTTATATGTATCTATCTCTCCTGTGGGCCTGTGTGTGTGTGTGCGCACGTGTGTGTGTGTGTTGTATGTCACTGCACACATGTGGATGTTAGAAGACAATTTTTCAGTCAGTCCTCATCTTCTACCTGGTCAAAGCAGGGTCCCTCACCATTGTTCTCCATTTACAAGTTTCTAGATTGTTCTGTCTCCACCCACATTCTCACTGTAGGCACACTAGTCCCCTTCCTGGTACTGGTACTTAGAGATGCACAGTAACTGTATCTGCAGAGATACTTCCCACCCCTGTGATGACTTTTATTTAGAGGCATGAAAAAAGCAAATGTGGAAGGTTGTCAACAAATATAGTCCAAAAGTGAGGTGCTTAAGAATACATAGCAGTAAAGATAGCATTCCCCTCAGAGAAGGCCTTCCAGAGCAGCAAGACTAGTGAATTAGGCAGTGGCATCTGCCAGGCTCTCTCTTTAGCCACCCTTGCTTATGCAATGAAGACAGTCATTATAGTGGCAATGAAGGGGGCTAAAGCTGGGTCTAGCAGAGTGGACTGATCAAAATTCCACTACTATCAGAAGGCAACTTATTCCTAGTCCAGCAGTAGCAAAGATGTTCTGTAGCCATTATTTTGTCAAATTAATGGTTTACTGATGTAACTATAACCATGCTGTCTTATTCCTGATTAGAATTAACATTTACTCTGGGTATAGACTTCCCTTCTCTTGATAGCGGGCATGGTTCCCCAGACAACTCTGTGCAATGCCAGCCTGGCAGTACTTCTCAGAGCTTGCATCACTCACCACATTGTTCTCTTTTTAGCAAGTTTCTGAAAAGTCAGGGCAAAATGAACATGTGGCTTCACTCAGCCTTTATGCAAGTTCCTACATACAAGTTCCAGAAGTCAAAGCGCGAGGGGCTGCAATGAGCAATGAGAGGCAGGCTTCAAAAATAAATGTTTTGCCTTTTGTCTCCTGTGTTGATAGTTTTGAGGTGCTTTACACAGAGCATCATAGAAATATCCAAAAAGAACAAGTTTAGTTTCTTGAAATAAAAGACAACATATAGAAAATTTATGCTAATTTATCTTCCTGTTCAAAAGTAAAAATTCTACACAGCGCATTGCTTTCTGTGTGTATTCTGATGTATGCAGTAGACATAGTCACACAGGATTTCAAGCTATTCATACATAAGCTTTGTTCTAATGATAATTCTGTGGGGTGTGTTTAGGCTTTCAAGACTGTTTAAGTTATGTTAGTGGCACTGTGTCAGAAACCTGATAGCTACCACCAAACTTAATTTCCTTTATACCAGGCACAAAACATCCCTTACAGAACGGTGTAAGTGACATATGATAGGCTTAAGACTGACCCATGAACATATCTGTTGTGATCCTGGCCTTCTGCAAAGTCAGATAAATGAAGTATCTGTGAGCTGATGAGAAGAGGATACAGCCACACAGTACAAGAATTTGGAATCACTATAGAACAATATGACACGGAAATTCCTCTAGCCTTCAACTTTTCCCTTTGTAATTATACTTTGTGTGGGTGAGAAATTCAGTCTTATGTCAATCTACTGATATTTTTTCTATTATCATTTGAAATAGCTGGTGATATGGCAATCTGTTTAAAAAGTGGAGGTGCTACCACAGTACAAACCTGAAACAGACAGGACTGAAACATTTGGGTGGTGAGGAGATGCCTATTGGAGGCTGCACCAGTAGATAGCTCTTCCAGTTTAACATGGGAGAATCTTTTAGTATAAATTGAAAGAGAGATCAATTATCCCCCAACCCACAGAGGGGTGAAGCTATCTTAAACAGAAATGAGTTTCATTACCCTTGACTGCATTGTATAGTTTTATAATAGAAATGATGGCTTCAGATGGGAATACATTAGTTTTTTAGGAAGAGATGAGAAGAATTAAAATATGGGCTTTCAGGCTAGAGAGATGACTGGGCAGTTAAGAATGCATAACCATAGGGTCTCTTTTGTTGGAGACTGTCCAATTTTACTCATAGAACCCATGTAAAAGGCTGGGCAGGGCCTCACATGTCTATAGTCCCAGGGCATGGGTTTGGAGAAACCAGAGAATCACTGAGGTTTATTGATGAACAGCAGCTCTGGCCTCTGTAAAACACCTCATTTCAAGGAAAGACAAAGATGTCAAGAAGAGAAGAAAAATAATAGTACTCCTCTGGCCTCCAGGGGTGGCACATCTGCACACAGACATACAAACACTTTATGTGCCACACACATTCTCTACACAAACATTTCAAAGACATATGAACTTTCCAATATTGAATCAATTCAACTATCTCCAGGTATCCAAAGTTAAAGAAAAGACTGAGTAACCTTTCAGTCTGTTCAATTACAAAATTCCAGAATTTCTCATAACTCTGTAGCAAAAACCAGAAGAAGGGCACTATTCTCATTCATGGCTACTATTTAGACTATCTTAAACCAGAGAGAGAGAGAAGGGAGAGAGAAAGAGAGAGAGAGAAGGAGAGAGAGAGAGGGAGAGAGAGTGATGGGCAGGAAGAGAGAAATAGAGCCAGTCTTGGAGGTGAGAAAGTCAGGGAATGAGGAAGACTTGAAATTAAGAATGTACTTTGTATATTATGGATACTGGCACATGAAACAAACTAAAAAGTAAATAGATTACAAATGTAACACATGCTTAAGAGATTATATTCCCAGAGAACCCACTGTCAGCTGGTAAACTTTTTAATAACTATCAATTCTTGAAACTCTATGAGCAGAATCTGGTTTAGAAAACCTCATGTACCTGAAGGAGGGCACACACCTCCAAACCTAGCTCTCATAGAGCCATGGAGAATGGATCAGGAAAAAGCATTCAGAAGATAAAATTAAATAAATCGAAGATAGTTGTTTTCTCACCAGGCAGGATCATACATGTGCTGTGTACTTTTTCCCTTGTTTCAAAGAGGAGTTGGAATGAAGTAATGCTATCTCTGATATACACATAAAGTGTGTGTGTATGTGCATGCACATACATGTGCACATACACACACATAAATGTTGGTCTTTGGTATTTGTTTTGGATGGGATGCAGTGAATAATAGCCTTTTTATTTCAGAAGTTCCCTGTCTAAACAAGATAGCAAGATATCTGGATTGTACATCAGACAATAACCTGAGCTATTAGCTAGTGGCTATGACTGGATAAAATTTTGAAAGTCTTTCTAAGGGGAAAAATTTGATGCTTCTCCTTGAGCAAAATAAATAAGTAGTTTTTCAAAAAGGAATGATCAACTGTGGCAACTATGCAGTTGCTGATTAAGTAACTATAGTTGTCTTTCCTCTTGATACAAAACTAGACTGTATTCTGTAGCCTTTTTTGAAATAGGTGTGGTCACATGAATTGTGGCCAATGGACTGTGGGTTTATTATTTGCACCAGATGTCATTAACATTCAACAAAACACTCCATTGTGTCTATGGTGCACACTATACTCTCTCTGTCCTGAGGCTGAATGAGGAGAAAAGACTGATATCCTTGCTAAATAAAAATGGAAAGTGACTAGTCCTCATTAATTGACCACTTTTAGTGCCGATTGGTCTTTATATTTCCATAGAATAATTTTCACCATCTAGAAACAATGAGCTTCTGTGTCTTATTTATTACATAGACTAGCTGGGGATTGAAACCCCCAAAACAAGACATTAAACATTTGAATACATAGTTAGTGAAGAGGATTTCCTTACACACAGAAAATCTGTGGAGAGACAATGATGCAGTCATAAATGAGATCAGGTAGAATAATATAGAGCTGCTTTAGTACTGAGACTACACCCACTTTATGAATTGGCCAAGTGTACAAACCTATAAGGCCAGCATCAAAAAGGCATCAAATAAATAAAAGTAAAGAAAAAGTGAGGTGTGGACAAAGTATTTTATTAGATAAAGAATATTCTGGGACTGGAGATATTGCCCAATAGTTAAGGCATTTGCCTACAAAGCCCAGTGATTTGGGTTTGATTTCCCAGGTCCCTCAGAAAGCCAGATGCACAAAGTGGTACATGTAGCTGGTGTTCTTTTGTAATGGCTGGAGGCCCTGGCAAACCTATTCTCTCTCTCTCTGTCTCTCTCTCTCTCTCTGTCTCTCTCTCTCTGCAAGTAAATCAATAAAATTTTAAAAAGTAGAATCTTCTGACTGGAGAAATGGTTCCACAGTTAAAGGCACTTCCTTGCAAAGCCTGATGGACCAGGTTTGATTCCCCAGTACCCATGTGAAGCTACATGCATAAATTGGCATGTGTGTCTGAAGTTTATTCTCTTTCTCTTAATATCTCTCTGTCAACCAAATTTTAGAAAGAAAATATTCAAATGTTCTTGAAAATGTTTTAAAATCCTAATAAAACAAGATGTGATATATAATCTCTGGTTGTAACTGTGGCATAATTTAGACTCACCACAGAAACAAATCTCTGGTCATGTTCAGGAGGGATTTTGTTGATTAGGCGGAGGACCCACCCTCATTTGGGGCTGGGCTCCTGAACTGTTCAGAAAGGAGAAAGCCTGCTGATCTTCCATCTCCCTCTAGTTCCTCTCCACTGATGTGAAAATGTGATGCTAGATTCCTGTTTATGCCATGTTTTTCCCATGATGATGGACCCTGCAACTTTGAAACTCTCAGCTGAAACGAACTCTTTCTTTCTTGAAGATGCTTCTGCTCAGGAATTTTGTCCTAACTATAAGAAAGAAACTAATACAGAAAATTGATACTAAGAGTGGGGTCATTGATGCAATGTGAACTTGACTGTGGTTACTAGTCTGTTTGGAAATGGTTTGTGAGAGGAATATAGAAGGATTTGAATCTTTGGACTGAAGACATCTTATGATGTTGTAAGCAGAGCTTAATGGGCTATTCTGGTAGGAGTCTGAAAGATGGAAAGGCTGAGAGAAATCTAGATTGTGGCAGCTTGGTTCATGATGTGGCTTCAGAGGGAAAGAATTACTATATTAAGAATTAAACTAGAAGCAATTCCTGTGATAAGCTGGCAGAGAAACTGGCTGTAGTTGACTTGGGTCCTGATGTTATAAGGAATTCCCCCAACAGAAAGGAGAATTGCCAATAGAAAGTCTGTTAGAGCTCAGCTAGTGGCTACACAGGGCATCTAGTTCCAAGAGCAGCATCAAAATTCTCTCACATGCATCTTTTATGCAGAAAAACCAAGTCCTCTAACAAAGTTTTGTATCATCCCTAACAGTTCTATTTTGCAGCAGCAAGTCAAGTGGAAAATTACAGAAGGAAAAAAAAAACATTAGCAATAAAAGTTAAAACAGATGTTACCACAACAACAGTAAGGTACAAGTGGACCTGTTCACAGACCAGTCCTGGTGCAGAAACCAAGCTACATTTCCTTGTATTGGGGCCAGGTGTAAGTTTAGCTTACGTGTGCAAGATAGAGTCACTTATTTTTCCAAATTTTTAGCCTTGTCACACTGAGAAGTTGAACAAAGTTGAATTTAAAAGTAATACCCTAATGTGTCTTGTTTCAGGAAATTTCCAGGAAGAGTTACATTGAATCTGTGATGTAGCTTCTTTTATCTGCTCTGACTCATATCTACAGTAAAAGAGAACAAAGTACAAATTTGAATGATAGTAAATTTGTGAAGTTTAGCAGAGACAAAGATGTGAGGTCTTTTTTTAATCCGAAGTCTAGAGACTGCAACTACTTCTGCTAAAATTATTAAAGAGATTGCCACCATTAAAGATAAACTAACTGCTCTGCACTGGGACACTCAGGTGAATACACTCAACACATTGAAGGCTCAAAACGGTAAGATTTCAAGATATTTGGAAAGGAAAAGGCCCAAAGGAAGCATGCTAAAGGAGGTCTTTGCTCCTCAAAGTCAATACACAAAGGCTGCTACAACTATGGCCAGACTGTGGATGGATCAATGATCAAAGCAGAAAAGAAATAAAAGAATTAACTCAAGTAACTCTTTTTGAAAATTTGGCTGTGCAGAAGAGAAGATGAGATATAAATTAGTAAGTTTGAACAAGGTTTTTGCTTGTTTTTTTTCCCATGCAAATTCATCCTTGAGGAGGCTAAGAAATTAGTATAATACTTCTATTTCTAGTACTACAATAAAATTGAGACTATGGCCAGCCACTATACCATAAGAAAATTACTAAGAAATCCTAAATTACAAATTATGTCTTCAACCATAAAAACTGATAAAATTCAATGTTCATTCATTGTTTAAATGGGTTTGTATTTTACAGGTAGAACTACCTTCTTCTGATGTAGAGCATCCATTAAAAACTTGTAATAAGTAGTGTACATAATGGTAAATGGTAAAAGAATTTCTTTAAGATTAAGGCAAGAGAATGGTACATAAATTATCAGTCATAATTATCATTTTCCCGTGGATCCTATATTTATGAAAAAAGACAACTATGGTTATTGAAAAGATTATTTCTACTTATGCAAGAAATCCAAAATAATTCAATAAATTGTTTAGCTTAATTAGTACATAACAGGGGGGAGGGGAGGGCAGTGGGGAATTGGGGATAACAACTCATTGTTTGCCCACTAAATGTTGTAACTCATTATGGACAATAAAAAAATTTTAATAAATAAATAAATAAATAAACATTTTGCTGATACAAATAAAGGATATAAAATGCAAAAAAATAGTACATAACACCTTTGTTATATATATATATTTATGTATAAAAACCAATTGAATTTTCATACTATACTTTAAAATGTTTGAAATGTATCCTAAAAAGATGAGTTTCAATGGTTCAGAATATCTATCAACATCTATAAATATAGCATAATTATATAGATTAGCAATAAAATTATTTCAAATCATTTTTGTTATAAAAATAAAAACTGATTGAAAATTGTGAAAATAAATGTATGAATAATGGATTGGGAAGCTCAAAATAATGTAAAAAGTTAGAAACCCATCCATCAGCTGTGCAAGGTGGAGGGACTTGTGGTCCACAAGGTAGAAGGTTAAGGGCATCAGAGGAAAGAGTGCACATGGTTAAATACCTGTTTCTCAGGTGAGATGTCAGGAGGCAGGAACATATAGAGCTAAGACTCCAAGTTTCTCTCATATGTTCTATTGTTCATCTGGGCATTTTTCAAAGAAGGCAATTTTTTGAGACTCTCAAGATAAGAAGTGCAAACACTTAATTCCAAGCTTGGGACCCTTCTGAGCAGAGTGTTGAGTAACTACAGGGGTCACATGCCCACAAACAAGTGCTTGCTGATATCAATGTACTGCTTTCACATTTTATGATCATATTAAGTTATTAGGGGCCAGCAGCTAGTGTGTAAGTTCATTGCAGGATTCACAGCATGTTCTGGAACCACTGCTGCCTAAGCCTAGTTTTACACAAAGAAAAGGTGAGGTTTCCAGCACATTTTTAAAACTTGTTTTTTGACAACAGAAATACAAGATTTGACTGAAAGGGAATTGGAACCTACTGGCAGACACAGCTTGATTTCTTTATAGTTTCACAAGTAGAAAAATGTAGTGTAGTCAAGTAAACAAGCTAACATTATGATTGAACCACAACTAAGTATAGAGCTCTAGCAAGCCATTTAATCTCTTAAACTTCCTTCCCTTGTGTTGTAGACCAAAATGCTAATATTATTTACATTGTGGTATTATTAAAGCTAAATGAAAATATATGATTGGATAGGAAATTATGACAATGTACAAGCAATTATTACAGGACTGACTTGTATACATCAGTGTAGATTGTTCCTAGATGAAATTATGCTTCCATAGTTTCTCAAAACATTCAGATAACAACATATCTGCAATAGAATCAGTTTAGGGTGTACATATCTACATCGAAAAAACTAGAATCAATAATAAAATTTCTAAAATAATATAGTTTATTGCTCATAAAAAGCTAATATAAAATGTACTACTTAGGGGAGTCTGACATCAAATGAATTTGAGACAGTGCTTCTAAATTAACTTAATGTGATAAGCTGAAAATATACTACAGTTTGTCTGAGCTTAGTCATGTGATTTGGTTTCCTCAATGATATGCACAGTATGATAGAAGGTGACACTTTATAAATACCTGTACACATGGTCTCAGTACCTAGAGAGTCTGCTGCCACCGTACGACAGTCCCAGGCTGTTCTGTCACAGGGAGAACCATGCTATACCCACCAACAGTATCTGTTCAACACCAGCCTCTGTCAAGCCCCCAGACAAGTACAGTTAGTTGATGATTCCAGACAAATATGTGGGAAGCCAGCTATGGAACCAATACCATGTGCAAAACTGTTATCCAATAAATAGCTAAATGGTTGTTGCCTTAAGCCAATGATTGAACAGGTTTGTTACACAGCAGTGAACATTTAATGAGTCTAGTTATATGATAAGCTAACACTTTACACTGCTAATGTTAAAATAAAAATGATAATTACTAGTAACTCATGATACAAATAAAAAGTACACTACTTTCTCATAAGTGAGGAGAGCAAACACATAGAAGATAAATGAAATCTCAAATGCATGTTGTCTTTGTGAATAGATTTTTTTTTACCAACTTTTATAGTATAGTCAAAAACACAGACAGACAAATGGCCTTTCTGTGGCATACTTACTGAAGCATGATTTTGTATGAAGGATATACTGGAAATTCTTGCACAGAGACTCTTCACTTTGTGTGGTACTCCTACAAGTACACTGCACTTGAAGGTCTGTCCCCAACAGTCCTATGTGGGCTTCTCTGCAGGCATCACTCCCTGAGCAAGTAAGGTCCTGTCCACTTAGCGTACTAATGCAGGTCTCATCTTCCTGACACTTTGCAGTCACATGGGGCCAACATTTTGACTGAAATGTTGCATAGTGCTTCCTAGGAAAAAAGGAAAATTGGAATTATCATATGGAAAGTATTAGTTTTTGTTCCTATGTGAAGACCTTTCTCCTAAAAACTGGAATGGAATGAAATACCTCCTAGATGCCAGTGCACAGCTGAAAACTGTACACTTAAGCATCCCAACAAGAAATGTGGAAGCAGCAATAGAGAGTCCTTGTAAATTATTGAACTTTTGTGATGAAAAACAGAGTTTAAGTTTAGGATTCCAAAGATAGATTTTTCCTTGTTGCTAGTTTTATTTCAATGGGTGATGATTGAGGAGGGCCCTCAGTGGAATGGGGGCAGGGAAGAGAGAAATGGTGGTACCAACAAGTGATTTTTTTATACAAAGCCTCATGTAATAAATTTTTAAAAATCTTGCTAAAAAGTTTTTTGAAGTCTATTATGGCTTTGTAGCTTGCATTTGGCTATTACCTCACACTAAGTAAATTCAAATAAGGCACTTGAACTTCTAATCTGGTTTTCATACAAAACAGGTTATATTTTATTCTAGTTCTATATTTCTAATTTGTAGTCAGCTTTCTCATTGCTGTGAAAAAGAATCCAACCAAAAGGCAGCTTTTGGAGGAATGGGTTTATTTTGTATTACAGACTGGGGGGGGGGAAGCTCCATCATGGCAAGGAATTCAGTGGCATGAGAAGAGGGTGGACATCACCAACACAGCACTGCAAATAGTGGCAGGAAGGCATGCCTAAAATTGGAAAGGGGAGGCCCATCCCCAACAACACACCTCCAACAGGTTCCGATTACAAAACTTCCATCAGCTGGGGATCAAGCATTCTGAACATATTATGTGTATGGGGGACACTAGAATCAAACTACTACATAAGCAGACAAATTAGAATTTACAAATTGTAAAATTACAAATTAAAAATTACTTGAGGATTCTTAGACAAGAAAGAATATGTTGTTGTTAACTTCTCGTTGCTCAGACAAATATCTGACCAGAAGCAACTTATGAGCAGAAAAATATTTATTTGTGGTTCACAGATTCTGGGAGAAGTTCCATCGGGGCTGAAGAAGCTGGCTCACTTCCATCCATTCATAGAAGAGAGACAAAAGCAAACCAGCAAGTACAAGCAGTGAGAACAGTGAATGTGTCCAGAGCTCAAGGTAGCTCTTTAACACCTAGTGGGACTCCACTCAAGATTTGCCCCCAGTGACATATCTCCTCCTTCTGAAGACTATGTAAGAAGCTTAATTAAAAATACCTGAGTCTGTGCATTCAAGCCAGTAGAGTGTAAGGTTGGGACGTTGCTCAGTGGTAGACTTTGCTCAGCATACTTGGGCCCTGGATTTGTTTGAGAAAATGTAAAGCAGCAGAGTATTGAAGTTGAGTTCTTGAATTCATGGTACAGTTAAAAAAAATCCTTTCCTGGCTTAGTAGTTTAGGTGTTTGTCTGCAAAGCAGAAGGACCCATATTGAATTCACCAGTACCACCTAAAGCCAGATGTACAAAGTGGCAAATGTGTTTGGAGCACATTTGCAGTGGCTGGAGGCACTCTCTCATAAATAAATGAACAAATCAATAAATCATTTACTAATTCATCCATTCATAATTTTTGTGTTTGATTTTTGCTGTAGTAGCTTTGAAAAAATATAGTGACTTCACTTTTGAAACTTTTAGAGCACAAAGATATTCTTCTTAATAGAACTAAGGATTTTAGTCTTGCAAAGTTGATATTTATCACACAAAATTGCTGTTTTTCTTTTTTGAATAAAACATATCCACTCTGAGTGCGTGACATGTGTGAGCTTCTTTGTCCATAGAGTGCTATTCTGTAAGCAAGTCAGAACATGATGTTTTCAATGAGACAATATTTAAATAAACAAAAAAGTTCAGATTTTATTACCATAAAGAAAAGTAATTAGTACATAATAAAATGTACAGTTCAGGATATATTGAAAATTTCCTATAAATGTAATTCTGAGGAAAAATAGCACGTGTTTCTCTTTAATGTAGTTAGGAGTTGGGCATAAATTATGATCTAGATGTAAGTCTTATAAGTATTGATTATAATTTAAGATATTTATATAGAATAAATATGACCCTACATGTTATACAAATATGCATTTTATTAAGTCATGTACTATAGTTACTCATAGAAGTTATTTCATTCAAAAAATAAGTTGTAAAATTTTGTCAAAGTGTTTAAACATGCAATTGACAAATTATAATTTGATATCTTAGTGGATATTGGCAGTAGAAAAAGAAGTTGATTAGAAAAGGGTATTATACTGCCTTCTTTAACCTTTTGGAATAAAGGAGCTAAAAACCCCATTGTGAACTAAAGAATATAGAGCAAAAACAGGAATTGCATTTTAAAACCAAGCCCCCAACTTTTATGAAGGGCATGCTATTTTGAAAACACTGAAAGGAGAGATGTGGAGATGCTTTTCTGCTGAGTATCATTAGCAACAATTTAATATAACAGGTAAAAATCTTCCTTGAGTAAAATTATCAAGAGAAAAATTATGACATTTTAGATTAAGGCTAAGGGGCTACTTATGCATGGTGAAAGTAAATTGAAGACAAATAGTTGTTACTCTGAACTAAGAAAGACAGAAATTATATAAGGAGAGATTTACATTGCTACAGTCAACTTTCTCCTTAACTGTGACATACATCCAACTAAAGCAACTTGTGAGGGGAAATTGTTTATTTTGGCTTACATACATGAGGGGAATCTCCATGATGGCAGGAAAAACGATGGTATGAGCAGAGTCTGGACATCACCTCCTGGCCAACATCATGTGAACAACACCAGCAGGAGTGTTACAAACATTGGCATGGGGAAGCTGGCTATAACTCCAAGCCTGCCCCCAGCAACACACCTCCAAAAAGGTTCCAACTCCAAAATTGCCATCAGGTGGGGATCAAGCATTCAGAATATATGTGTATGGGGAAAACCTGGATCAAACCACTACATACATTAAAGTACAAAATGAAGTACGGAATTTTCAAAGGCAAGGATGTCACATCTTTTGGATGCTTATGCCATTCTATACAGTCACGAAACTCTCAGGATTAGTAAGTAAACCTGAGAGTCATTGTTGAGAAAAGCCCCAACTCTGAACCCGATAAGATGTTGGTACATACCAAAACTTGATAACCTTGACACCTTCTGCAAGTGGAAGGAATCTCAATGATTGTTCTGCTAAGATCTTTACTTTATCTCACAGAATGTGCAAGTTACAATAACTGAGTAAGAGATGCTAACTAAGTCAGTTACCAAGAATCACGAGAGAGATGTCATTATTTAAGTGTTGTAGTCTTCATACAGTGGTAGAAAAAACAAGACATGTATGACAACTTGTTCTGAGCCAGCACACCTTAGATACTCCTTGTGAAGATTAATCTTGTCAACATAATTGAATTGTAATCATCATGGCTACCAATCACTAGCCTTGTTGATGATGGAGATTATAGATTAGGTTACTTGAGATGGGAAGATCCACCTGAACTATGGCTGGGGTCCTAGACTGAATTAAAAGTAGAAAGCTAGCTGGGATCAGCATTCACGGCTCTCTGTTTCCTGACTTAGGATATAGCTAATGACTTCATTCTCCTTCCACCAGCCATGCCTTCCCTGCCAGGATGGAATGGACTAAATTCCCTGGAATTGTAAACTAAAATAAACTTTTCCTTCTCTAAATTGCTTCTGGTCAGATGTTTGGCATGAGTAACTAGAAAGTACATAATTCATAAAATTCATACCATGAAGTGGGGCCAGGGCTGCGATAAACCTGACCAAGTGGTTTATAGGCCTTTGGAACTGGTTTGCAAGAAGAATTTGGAAAACTTTGGAACTCTGGGCTACAGAAGGCCTATAATGATTGAAGAAGACTGTAGGTAGTCATGTTGTCATAATGTCAAAAAAATTGTGGACTACAGAGGCCTGGTTCATGAGGTTACAAAGAAACACAGATTCTACTGGGAACTGTGGCAGAAACCATTCCCGTTATATCCTGGCAATGAATTTGTCTGGAATCTGCCTGTGCCCTGAGAAATTCAGTGAGGCTCTATTTTAAAATAATTGACTTATTTCTTGGGTGGAGGAAATTTCAAGGCAGGACAGTACTCAGGCTTTGTCATGGCTTCTGTTAATTGCTTGCTTTCAGAACCACAGTGACTGAGAACAAGAGGAGCAGAAATAAGATGAGCAAGGTCAGTTTCTCATAAGGAGAATGCTGAGGAAGCAGCTATAAGGGTTCAAGAGAAACTTCCTTTTCTGCACTGGCACATTGGAAACTGTGCCCTGAAGGCAACACAATCCCCCTTGTAGATACTAACTTGTGATAAAGCCCATCCATTCAGAGGGAGAGAATCTGAACTGAGAATAGCTTTGAAGGCATTTTCCGCTGGAAAACATCCACTTAGACAGACAGAGGAAACCAAAACTGCATTGAAGGGATCCAGGTCTCCATCTCTACCTATCATCAGAACTTAGCAGCAATGAGCACATGGACCTGGTTTTGCAGATGAGAAAGAAGCAAGATTGACATAGTTATGCAGTCTCCTCCCATGATTACAGACAGCTACTGAGGCTAGTTGACAGGGTTGGAGATGCAGAAAAAAGACCCGAGAGGCTGCTGAGGATTTGAAGATGCAAGAGCCACAAGATGCCTACCAAAGAAAGGTGCAGGCTCTGAGTGGAGCTTCTCTGAGAGGGCTTTGAGTGCCAGAGAGCATGGCTGGAGGGAAAGGACTGTGAGTTCAACAGGAAGCAGAGATTAAAGGAGAAGGCTGTGAATGTGAAGGGAAGCAGAGATGGAGAGACAGGTTTCGAGTGCAACAGGCAGCAGACCCCAGGGAGAGGGCTCTGAGTGTCAGAGGCACAGGTGGAGTGAAAGGGATGCTAGTGCCACAGAGAGCATGGGTGGAGGACAGGGCTGTGAGTACCACAGTCAGCAAGGGTGGAGGGGCAGGGCTGTGAATACCACAGTCAGCATGGGTGGAGGACTGGGCTGTGAGTACCAAAGGAAGCATAAATGGAGGGACAGGGCAGTGAGTACCACAGACAGCATGGGTGGAGGGACACCCCTCTGAGTGCCGCAGGGCTACCCAACCTCCTTGGAGCTCAGATGATTCCATCTCCAGTTCCAGATTCGAGATATGGAGTAGCAGGTCTGGAATCCATCCTGCTAGGTTTAAATCTTGCACTTAAACACTGTTGAACTGTGTGGGCATTGATGAAACTGATGGAAAGAAATCATGGGCAAAAGGTTATTTAAAAATAGTGTGTTTGAATGTCATGTTGACAGGGGTAGAAACTTGATAATTTTGTCAAATTAATTGGATTTGGACTTTTTGAAGTGATGGACTTGACTGTGAAGAAATTCCTAGATTAGATTAAATGAGGTAAGAAGACCCACCTTAAGTATGGTTTCCACCTCATGGGCTGCACTGAATGAAAGCAATATTCTAGCTGGGAATTCACATGCATCATTCTTTATTCCTGATTATGGACACAATGTGACTTCATGCCCTGCCAACCTGTTTGCCCAGTCTTGAAGGAATGTAACTTTGAACTACAAGATGAAGTAAACTCTTCTGTTGCAGTCAGCTTCCTAGTTTCTGCACAGAAAGAACCCAAACAAAAGCAGCTTGTGGAGGAATGGGTTTATTAGGCTTATGGATTCAAGGGGAGACTCCATCCTGGCAGGGAAGAAGATGGCACGAGCAGACGGGTGGACATCACCTCTGCCACAGCACTGGAAACAGCAGGGGGAAGGTGTGCCAAATACTGGAGAGGGGGAGCTGGCTTATAACCCCCATAAGCCCGCCCCAACAACACAGCTCTAGTGAGGTTCTAATTCCCGAATTGCCATCAGTTGAGGATTGATCTATCAGAACACATTCATTTGTTTGTGGGGGACACCTGGATCAAACCATGACATCTTCCTTCCTGCAATTTTTTTTTCTGGCCAGTCATTTGGCCTATACACCTAGAAACTAGCTAATACATGTCTCTATGCTAAATGTTTATTTTGATCTTTAAAGAAATTTGATTTATGTCGAGTTTCATTCATTTAAATAGAATTATGTAAAACATTCCCTGACAGAAGGTCCTTAATGTTATTCAAAAGATACCCCAAAATCCAGGCATGGTGGCTTATTTCATGCTTGTAATCACAGGACTTCAGAGGCTGACCATGCAGGAGGAGCAAGTTTGCAGTGAGTCAAGGATACATATAGAAATCCTGACTAGGAAATAAAATAGAGAGAGAAAGAACACAATAATGAAAAAGATTAATTCAAAAGTTACTGAATTGAATGCTGGTAATAACTAAAACTTCATTATGATTATCATCAAGTTGGAAATCATTTTTTATTCAGTATATTTAACATTGTCAATATTTGCTGAATTTTATTTGATCTAAAATGATTTACCCATTCATGTATTTCTGACCTGGTAAGTTTACTCATCCTGAGCATTGTTAGATGCACAGATTCCATTACAGCTCACCTAGCAGCTTAAGTAAAAAAAAAAAAATAGCTAGGTAGTCAGGTCATCCATAATATACTCATTATCTGCAAGTGCTGCTCCATTTTATCTTGATTAAAACCCAAAGTTTTGGAGGGACTCTTCAAAGTTCCTGTGGTGCAGGCCTGTTGGACTCAACCTTGTTTAATTTCTGTCTTCTTCTCCTTTTGGTGTTCTCCTGAACATTTTCCCTCATTGTCTTTGAACAGGTTACACATGTTTTTTCTTCAGCACCAGCTTCCTTGGCTTGGTTTGTGTTTTTTTTTTTATTATATATGTATATATTAAACATTTTTATTTATTTGCAGGCAAAGAGAGACATGAGAGAGAGAGAGAGGGAGAGAGGGAGAAAGACAGACAGAGAGAGAGAGAAAAAAAGAGAGAGAGAGAATGGGCACTCCAGGGCTTCCAGCTGCTGCAAAAGAACTCCAGATGCATGCATCACTTTGTGAATCTGGCTTTATGTGGGTACTGGGGAATCAAACCCAGATTTTTAGGCTTTTCAGGCAAGTGCCTTAAGAATTGAGCCAACTCTCCAGCCCCTATTTTATATTTTATTTATAATTTAAAGCAATGAATAATCTTATGAAATAGAGAAACATTTCACTTAGTTGTTGAAATATCATCATGAGTTTACTTGGGACGATGCTTCAATTGTATATACTAATTATGAAAAAAACTGGTTCAAATATTAACATCAAGTTATTTTTATCTTGGATTTTCCCCTGTGCTGTGTGCTGAGACATTGTGCACCTCAGTAACAACATGCAAAGGGGGGTGGAATCGGGTTAACTCCTAGGCTATTTAAACCCCCCTACCCCATGGACTGATCCAGACTGCCCAAGGAGGAGGAAATCCAACTGACCAGGGACAGGAAAGAGGGAAATAGGGGAATTGGAGACATCAACATATCATTCCCTTATTAAGTGTATCTAATTATGGATAATAAAAATAATAATAATAAAAGAAAAACACAGGTAAATGTATTTCAGTAACTGATCCCAGTATTTATAAGGTTTGTGTTCTTTAGATATAAACTGAAGAGATTAATTCTCTCAGTTCTTCAAGTAAGGTAACTGCTTCCTACTGAGAACATTCCACTCATATTGCATGATACCCTTTATCATTTTTCTGGTTTTAATGTCCAAAGTATTCATTACTTTATACCATATCCATTCCCTATCATCTGTCTTCCTTTGTAGATTATAAATTACAAGATATTTTATCTCTTACTCATTGCTACCTAGATAGTAGATGCTTCATAAATGCTTTTTCAATGAATAAATATATGACTAATAATAAATTACCACGGTGGAGAAGAGGAGAAGGAAAGCATTTCTGACATTGCTCTGAGGATGTTCAAACCATGCTTACATTCCCTTTTTCTTCATGTTCTCTAGCCTAAGACAGAAGGATATGTTTTGACATTTGAAAAATAGCCTTGAAAAATTAGTAGTGTTATAAAATCCTACCAAGCTCAGCATGGTGGTGTATGGCTCATGCCTGTAATCCCAACACCAGCATTCAGAAGGATGAGAGTTCAAAGTTAGCCTGGGAAAGAGCCTATATAAAAAACTAAGACACAAAAAAGCCCGTAATCAAACAAGTAAATTAAATCACAGATATACAAACCTGGGCTCTTAATAATTCATTAGTTAAACCTGCCATACAGATTTAATCAATTTCTGACATAGTGAATTTGCTTATTTTTAAAAAGAACTATTCTATAGTTTGCATTTAAATCTCAAAAAGAACACTACACATGTATCATGGCTTCAAAAATATGAATTTTCTGGCATTTTGAGTAATGGTGGGAACTCTAGCTAATGTAATGGGATCAAGTGTTAGGACTGGGCTATACAAAATAAGGTGCCAAAATAAGAAACTAAGGTATGTGTGTTTTTACTCACCTGCATAATTCATCATTTCTGCAACTGTGAATTACATTGAGGCAAGGAGGGGGTGGAACTCTGTTCACTGCACAGGGCTTGCTGTGAAGAGCTTCTTTGGATTGCTGACAAGGTATATCAGATTGAGCACAGTCACAGAAAGCCAACATCTGGGCAGTGTTAAGAGGCATGTTTTGATAGAAGAACCGTATGGCTGCTTGGCAGTGTTTCACATCACACAGACTTCCATTTGCTGAGCATGCTTTAAGGTAAAGGGCCAAATGTGCATTACAGACCACATCCTCTACACATGCCTCTGTCACTTCCAAACATGACTGGGTCCATTCGAATCCTGAAAACAATGGTATGCTCAGATTGTGGAAAAATAAACACATAATTCCCCTTACGGAATCTGCAACACACTGGAAGACTTCTGCAAGTAGAATATCGTGGTATATCTGTTTGTGCTGTTTTTTAGGATAAGTATGAATTTACTGAGACTTGAGTGGTTTACTGTGTGAATTATCTCTCACTATTGAGTGCATGATGTGAGGGAAATGAATAGGGTCAAACTGAGCTGTAAGGGAAAACAAAAACTGTGTCCCAGTTCCTCAAAAGCAAATAATAAATCTTCAGAAACAGCATTTGAGGCAGAGCATGTACTGTGAGTTCTTGCCATTTTCGTCATAATGCAGTTTGCTGATGTGAGGGTTGGATATCCTGCACATGTAAGAAACCTAGCCTATTAAGATGCTTATATTCTGAAAAACAACATGTTTGTGAATACTGCCCTAGCCCACCTTGTGTACAAGCACACACAAGAGTAGGGGATCCATACCATTTATCTGTGTGATGCAAATCAATATCCATAAATTTTAGTCAAGATTTGGTCTCAATTATAAAGTATTTCTCAGAATATCCATCACTACATAATGGAAGTGCGAAATAGTGGCCCTGTAGAAGAAATGTAATGATTTTGCTACATTTTTATACAAGAACAATTAGACCACACATGTTACTGTAAATTGAAATATATGTAAGAATCCTAAAATTATATTTAAATTACATTGCCTAGGTTTCATAATCTGGACAAAAATAAAATCTCAGAAACATTACCATGATGGTGGAATGGTGTAGATAGATTCCCATTGATTTTTTTATCCTCTCTCAAGCTTTCTAAAAGAAAAAAAAAGAAAGAAACTATTTCAGTACCAAACAATTGTCTAAATTTCCTAAAAGTTATGAATGCACAATTTAACAAAAAATATGCAGTCTCATTTACAATTTATTTAACCATTAATAATCAAAACTATTGAGCAATATATAAAGTGAAGGGCTGAAGGGCAGTGCACAAGCTGCCAGGGGAAGCTGATTGGCGATAACTGGAGTAAACAGACCAATGGCATGAAACATAGTCTGCGGCCATGAATAGGCTGGTTACAGCTCCTACTGGGAGAGAACAGCAAACCAAGAAGGAGCAATTGTGCAATGAAGGAGCCTGGGCCTGGGGGAGACAATCAACAGCCATTAAATTCGGCCAAATATTCCACTCAGTGAGGGGGAACCCTTGATTGGAAATGGGGATTCAGAGCAATATGCACCTGATCCAATACTCTTGGGCTTCCAAGGAAAGATGCACTATGTGAACATCTGACAGGGAGGCTACTAAAAATAGAAACTAGGTAATCCAGAATGCTGTATATTTGTTAACCTACACTGTTCTCACTCTCTGATGGAGATTGTGCTTGTATTTTTCAGGCTATAGCAAGTGAGCTGTGGCCCATATAACCCTACCACCTGACAGCAGGCAAAAATCTGAGATCATGGCAAGAGATGAGCCACTACAGTCATATTGTGGAGGATCCATATGGAACCCTGCAGAGAAGGCCGATGACCCAGATCCTGGCAAGAGAGGAGCCACCACAGTCATATCGTGGAGGATCCATAAGGAATCCAACAGACAATGACATATGAACAAGGGAACTATAACCACAGCCATTCAATCAACACAGGATAGGCCAATGAGACAGAAACCAAGGATTTTCGCCACAAGGACCCCTAAACTCGCAACATTAAGGCAGCCTTAATACTCACCCACCACGACTCAGGGAACTGAGCGGAAGAGGGGGCGAAAAGATTGTGAGAGCCGTGGTGGGGGAGATGGTCCAGAGGCATGGCACCCATCAGTAACAACACACTTGGGCCAGGAAGACCAGGCTGAGTACTAGGATATCCAGGATCCCTTG
>PVHP010028952.1:0-22666 GCA_004024765.1 Zapus hudsonius | reverse complement strand
AAAAAAAGCATTCAGATTCTCTCTCTCTCTCTCTCTCTCTCTCTCTCTCTCTCTCTCTCTCTCTCTCTCTCTCTCTCTTCCGTGTTCTATTTTATAGCCCATGTCAGTCAAAAACCAGCTAAACAAGTGTAAGGAAGGCTTTTTGTCCTGTATACACACATGCTTTATGTGCATGTTTGGAACAAGATGTCACCTTTCACAGAGGGCTAGGGTAGAGCACAGCAATGACATGGCATTATTCCGGCCTTACAGGAGCATTGCTATGATGTGAGTCTAGTATGACAATCCAAAGAAATGAATCAACAACAAAGCACTTGCAGACACGGCTGGGGTGACTGTCAGGGCTGCAGGGCATACCAAGTACTTAAGAGTGTCACACACACAGAGCTGGGTAAGACTGGAATCTTGCCTCCATGCCCTGGGGACATATCTGTAATTCTGACTGGGCCTAGACTGAAAGGGAACCCAGGAAAGGAATTCCTCTCTTCCTTAGAAATCTCCTGACCTAACCAGGCACTTAAATTCATTCAGTCCTTCATTCATCATTCATTCAGGGGACATCAGCATCTCCATTGTGCAAACTGAGGCTTCCCTCATGTATGCAGAGCGAAGCAGAGGCATGGTGCCCGCACCACCACTGTGGAAAGAAGTCCATGAGAGGCTGATGGGCTCATGCGGGGAGGAAGCAACAATGTCAAGACTAAAGCCAGGTGCTTGGTGTTTCCAGCGGCTCTCAGCTAGAGGGGACTTGGTCTCACAGAGGCCAAGGATGGTCCTCCCATTCGCAGGACAGCCCTGTCACAAGTGTGGCCAAGACCAAAGGGTCCCAGTGCTGCTGCTTAGATAGTCTTCTTCAGATCCAGGTGTGCTGGCTCATGCCTGTCAGCCCAGCACTCGGGAGGCTGAGGCAGGAGGATTACTGTGCATTTGATGTCACCCTGGGCTAAAAAGATAGTGAGTTCTATTGCAGCCTGGCTGACATATCAGAAAATAAAATGAAAGGGAGAGAGAGAAACAGAGAAAGAGAGAGAGAGAAAGGGGGAAGGAAAGAACATAGAAGGAAGGTAGAAAGAAGAGAGAAAAAGAAAGGAAGAAATGAAGGAAGGAAGGAAGGGCCAAAAGAAGGAAGGAAGGAAGGAAAGAAGGAAGGAAGGAAGGAAGGAAGGAAGGAAGGAAGGAAGGAAGGAAGGAAGGAAAAAGGAAGGAAAGAAAGAAGAAAGAAAATCTAGTTCAGAAAGACTTCCAGGACACACCAGTGGATAATCAGAACTAATGTGGGCCTGTCTGGGTTAATAGGAAAAGTTAAGAACAACAGGTGCTTTTCTTTTCAGCAGAAGCTCTCGAAGTCACCTGCTTTCTCATAAACGAGTCTATGTCTGAAGCTTCTTTTAGCAGGTCTTCTCACTCTTCTCGGGGCCACCAGCTGCCCACAGCGGTGGCACCCTTGCCCTTGGCTGACACCCTCTTGGGCTGTAGGCATAGACTACAGAAAGAAGGCTTTCCCTGGTCACATCAGCATAGTCAATCCACTTGTGAGGTCTCAAGGGCATATGCGGCTGTCCTACTCTGAAATCACTCATGGGAGAGAGGGCAGGGAAAGCATTTATGCTGTGATGAAGAACCTGCAGGTCAAGGTGTCTACATTTGGAAAAAAAAAAAAACATTCCCCCAACTCATATTCCTTCCTCAGGGGGAGGTCTGTGTGATGAGAAGGTAAAGGCTTAGCTGCTGCTCCCCACCCCCACCCGATGAAGATGATAAAAGGCCGGGAAAATTCAAATTGAGTCTATAGTTTCCACCTGCCTTTATTCTAATAAGCCTGGAAGGTAAGCTGGGGCATGACTTAACACAGGGCAGGGCACTTAGAGATAAAGGCCTCTTTCCAAAGACACTGTGGTTGAGCCAACATTGACTTTGTCACTTACCTCATGGTCAAAGCCACAGACTCATCAATAAGTCCTGATTGTATGCAGCTCCGAAGGATAAATTCTGACTGTTTGTAACTGTAACTTTGAAAGTAAATTACAGCTATGCCATTCGCTTCCTATCCTTATCACCGAAGTAACTATAGATCATGTTTGAAAAATCCCATTTAGGAACAATGCCTTATCAATAATCATGATATCAAAGAAAAATGCAAACAAGAATATCTTGCTTTTTGTTGTTTCGTTTGTTTGTTTGTTTTCGAGGTAAGGTCTCACTCTAGCCCAGGCTGACCTGGAATCCACTATGTAGTCTCAGGGTGACCTGGAACTCATGGCGATCCTCCTACCTCTGCCTCCTGAGTGCTGAGATTAAAGGCATGCACCACCAAGCCAGGCCCCAAATCTTACCTTGTGTAGATTTGTAAGGTGTCATTAGTATACCCTGCCTTATAGGTTAGGAACAACCATGAAACATGGCCATCTAAAATGCCCATCTAGCTTGTGTCTCAAACTAAAAGCTCTGTATTAGGGAACTCAAAACATTGAGGCAGAACCTTTCTGGGGATTGATTCTTAGATTAGAACATTTCCACCAAAGTATTTGGCCTGTGAGATATCTAAGTAGATGAATTGAAATAGAAATGCATTATTTATTATTTCACACTTAGTGGAAGGAGTCAGTATGCTAGTTCTACTAATGATTTCTTGTAGACATGGTGATGGTTTGGATGTGAAATCTCTCCACAGACTCCAGTCTTTGGGCACTGGAGGTGCTGTTTGGGAGGTTGTGGAGCCTTTGGGAGCTGGAGCCTAGCTGGAGGAAGTAGGTCTTGAGGGGCAGGGCTTGAGGTTTATATTCCAGCCAAGATTTCCAGTTTTCCCTGTGCTACCTGTGTGGCAGAGGTTTGGGGAATACCACCTGCCTCCTCTTGTCACCATGGAATTGCCACTGTGCTAGATTGAGTCCCTCAAATCCCAAACTGAAATAAACCTTTCCTCACTTATTGCTTCTTATCAAGTATTTGGTCACAGTGACCAGAAAAGTAACTAACAGACATGTACCAATGAACAAGAATGAGGTGAACACGACCAAATCGTTATTCAAAAGGTGATCAAGTTTCAAAATCAGGGCTTTTATAAAGAAGCAACTAATATGATAGACAGCGGACACTGGGAGAGGTAGGTGGCACTTCTAAGATCAGGCTTCACTGTGTCACCGGAAGCTTGGCATAGTCCTCATCCAGGCTATGCTTCTGACCCAAATGTAGAGGACAGATGAAAGAAATATATTAACTGAGCTCAACAGCCCTAACAATGACTGTTACTTACTTTAGAATTGAAGGAAGACACTGCAATGCTGGAAGAGGCAGTTTGTTAAATCTGATCCCTGTGTATCCACATAAGGGAAAGCCGACCTTCTGTCAGGACAGTGACTTGTAACTTCATAGGTTCCTCTGGCCCCTCAGCAGGTGTAACTCCAGGTGTGTTAGTTTTATCATATTTTTGGAATTATTTCACACATTGTAAACTGAACCAAGACTGAATCCTTTTTGTCAACAGAGACAGGCTTAGACTGAAGACCCATTAATCTCTGTCTACCCTCTGTCTCTGGGAGACTGGGCAGAAGATGCCAGCGACTAACTATCCTTCTTCCCTTCACTGCCAAGGATGACCACAGCGTGAGCTCACATAACGTGTGACCTAATATTTTGAGCTTCATGGTTTGGTGAGAAGTAATCAACCTCTTTAGTGCAGGGAGCGTCTATGGCAGAAAGATATGGTTGAGGTCAAGCTACAGAGAGAGATCAAATGTATTCTCCAGTGGCCGGTCAACAGCTGATACTGGATGGATCTTAGGTTCTCCATGTCTCTCACACTGCTCCAGGTTTTTTTTAAACTATACTCATAATAGGTAACACGAGATCCACCCTTTTAATAAATTACTAAGTGTATAACACAGTATTGTTAACTATATGCACAATGTTATACAGAAAATCTCTAGAACTTGCTCATCTTATAGAACTGGAAATTAAATATTTAAAAAATATTTTTCTATTTGCAAGCAGAAAGAGAGAGAGTCTTCCAGGGCCTCCAGCCACTGCAAACAAACTCAGATGCATGTGGCACTTTGTGCTTCTGGCTTCACATGGGTACTGGGGAATGGAAACTAGGTTGTTAGGCTCTTTGGACAAGTGCCTTAACCACTGAGCCATCTCTCCAGCCCTAGAACTGGCACTTTAACCTAATGTTATGGTTTGCACATCAAAATGTGCCTAAAGGCTCATGAGTGACATTTGGTCCCCAGCTACAGGCTCTATTGAGAGGTGATTGGACCATGAGGGGTGCTATCTTCATCAAGGGGTAATGGTGAGTTCAGGACGTGGGTCACTGGGATGTGCCCTTCAAGGGCACATGTCTTCCCTGGTCCCTTTCTTTTCTCTTCTCTTTGCTTCTTAGCTGCCACACATTTCTACCATCATGATCTTCCGCCAAACCTCAGGGACAATGCAGTGGAGCCATCCACTTAGAGACTGACATGTCAGAAACCGTGAGCTAAAGAAACCTATCTTTCTTTTTGTTTTTTTTTCTTTTTTATTGTCCATAATGAGTTACATTGTTTAGTGGGGCATTCTTTAAGTTGCCTTCTCCAATAATTTGTCACAGCAATGAAATGCTATCACATCCATTCGGCTGAGCCTTGTTATTTCCCCACCCCACTATTTCACTCCTTCTTGGAGTTCAAGTGTTTCAGTTAAGGCCTTGCAATCTTGGCCTTGACTGGTTTGTTTCACTTAATATAATGCCCTCTGGTTCATCCATGCCCATATTTCAGGATTTCTTTTCTTTTTCAGGCTGAGTGGTATTTCATTGCTTATATAGACCTTATTTCCTTTATTCATTTTTCCCTCAATGAACACTTAAGTTGTTTCTACATTTCAGCTGTTATAAATGAACTTGGGAATGCACTTGTCTCTTTGAGATGCTGGTTTTAATTTCTCTGAATAACTACTTAGAAGCAAGATTGCTAGATTATATAGCAGGTCTATTTTAAAATTTTTTTTAACTCTTCCCACACTTCATCTGCATTCGCTGTAGCTTCAAATTTCTTCTTTGTAACATGGATTCCAGCGCCTACCCACTCCAGATCACATCAACTTCTGAGCATTTTGCAAATAAGCACCTCATCTCCTTGCTGACGGAAGGAGTAGAAAGTCCTGTGTGACCTCCAACAGTGACTACGGTGCACAGGATGTCTGCTGACCTCAGAAAGGTTAGCACCAAGTTTCACAGCAGTAGTTAGTGTAAAGAGAAAGGGAATTTCAGAGGCTACAATTTACAAAGAAGAGGTTTCCAAACAGGCCAGAACAGCGGAAAATCAAGTTTGGTGTGTCTATGCTTTCAATATTTGTTTCTTGGTTTGATTTCATTATTATTGCTACTAAGTAATAAATGGTATATTTTCATTTTACAAAATAGGGATTTAAGATGCAATTTGCTTTATAATTAAGATTCATTCTTTAATAAAGATTGTGAGAGCCGTGGTGAGGGAGATTATCCAGAGGCATGGCCAGGAGAACCTGGCTGAATACTAGGCTATCCATGGTCCCCTGTCACAAGGACTGATCCAGACGACCCATGGAGGAGGTTATCCAGTGGAGGGGGAAGGGGAGGGCAGCGGGGAATTGGGGATAACAACTCATTGTTTGCCCACTAAATATTGTAACTCACTATGGACAATAAATAAATAAATATATATATATAATATATGAAAGTAAAAAATACAGATCTATATAATTTTCCATATGGCATTCCTTGCTTTCACTCAAAAGAATTTCATTCATGTTTCTAGAGAGTTCTGCTGTTCACAAATTCCCTTGATTGTTTTTATGCTTCTCGTTTGCTTTTATTTATAAGGAATATATTCAATAAATATAGAATTTGAAGTTGAAAAA
Source organism: Zapus hudsonius (assembly GCA_004024765.1). Classification (NCBI taxonomy): domain Eukaryota; kingdom Metazoa; phylum Chordata; class Mammalia; order Rodentia; family Dipodidae; genus Zapus; species Zapus hudsonius. The sequence continues at coordinate 16,789 of PVHP010028952.1, read as the reverse complement.
CTGTATTTTAGGGTTTCTTAATCTATGAAGGAAATTAAACCTTTGTCTATAAATTGCAAAAAAAAATAATAAGACGGTGCTGTATGATAAGTATATTCAAGCAAGCACAGTGAAGATGCTGTCAGAAAGGACATTTATCACACCCTCAATCCATGGGTTCACTTTTGGTCTTGTTCTAAAGATAAGCAATGCCAAATGTACCTCTGTGATGTGTGAGAGTTTGTTTCCCATGAAATGCACTCATTCGTCCCTCACAGGCCTTCCTAGGGTGCTCTTTAATAATTTGTTCTGAAACACATGGTTTTTTAAATGAACTCAACATTTATCTTGGTCTTAGTCACTGCTGTTGATCCGTGTGGATACATTTCAAGATCCCCAGCAGATACCTGAAACTGCATAGTACTAAACTTGGTATATGCTGTTTTTCTATACATTTCTCATATGTGCCCACAAACTGTGAGCCTAAATAAACCTTGTCTTCCTGAAATGGCTTGAGTCGGGGATTTTGTCACAACAATGAGAAGAGTAACTAATACAGCATAATAAGAAGTTCACCAAAGCTGGTAAGAACATAGAACAATTATTATAATACACTTATCATAAAGCCATGTGGTTTCTGTGGGTGTCACAAACCACGGGTAATAGAAGCTCTGGAAATCAAAACTGTAGGCTGGGGTTCGCTGCCACTGTGTTTGTCAATGAGATGTAGCTTAAGCAGATATACAGCTTGGCACACATAGAAAACACACATGTTTCTGCAGACAAGTTGGGAGAGCCATGGCCTGGGAATCTACACCCACAGGTGTGCCATGAGGGCTCCAACCCAGTACCACCTCCTCAACTGGGCATGTCACCTTCCTCTTTAGAGATGCAATACACAGCCCCAGGGATCACATGCTTGCACCTTGTGTTAAACTTCTATTATTCTAAATCGTTCTCATGTCCAGGGATTAGTACACTCTTGACAATGGATGCCTATCAAGAAAAATGCAGAACCTTTGAATAGTTTACATTTTTAAAAATATGCTTATTTGTTTGCAATCAGAAAGAGAGAATGGGCACACTAGGGCACCTTGCCACTGCAAACAAATTCCAGGTGCACGAGCCACTTTGTGCATCTGCCTTTATGTGGGTACTGGGGAATGGAACCTGGGCCAGTAGGCTTTGCAGGCAAGTGTCTTAACTGCTGAGTCATCTCTCCAGCCCCTAACCTTTGAAATTTTTTTTGTTGGTTTTCATCCAGTACAAACCCATTTAGTTAGACTGACAAATAAAGGATTTGTAGAACATTTTGCTGATGGCTGGTCTACCCTCGAAGGGTAAAACATTTGATTGAGGTGCTTTGTGTAAAACGGGATTTGACAAAAGACCAGACCACATATGGAATGAACCTGTGGTCCCAGAATCCTTCATACCAATGAGCTTCCTCTCACTGCTACCCACTGGACCATCCAGAGCTGGTCCATGTATGGGACTTTCCTTACATAGTTTTACTGGTCAGTTGCTGAGCCTCTCAAGTTTAGGACCCTGGCACCGTGTTCTTATAATCACTAGACACGTGTGACCAGGTGGAAACAATAGCATTGGAAGCTATTTTTCTTGGAAGACAATGACACTAAGACAATGTAATAACTGGAACCAGGTAGGGAAAATATAGGCAACAACAGCAACACCTCCCCAAAGTATCGTAGCCCTAAAGATTGATCAGTTGCTTTTCAGTCATTATACATAAAACTCCTCCACCATGGCTCAGGCACTGAGCAGAAGAGGGGCCAGAAAGATTGGAAGAGCCATGGTGGAGGAGAATATCCAGAGTCATTGCCCCCCCCAGCAACAAAACATGAAGAAAAAATAAAACTGGCTACCTCTTATACAATTCATAACTCCCTACCCCATGGACAGATACAGTATGTCCATTGATGAGGGCCCCCAGTAGATTGGGCACAGGGAGGAGGGAAATAGGGGTACCACCATAGATTTTTCTCAGACGATGTATTTAATTGACAATAACTATGTTTAAAATATGGAAATAAAATATATAAAACAAAAAAGAAGGAATAAATATCTCAATGGATAAGACAGAAAAAAATCTCTATAACTTCTTCTACAAGTCTCCATTTTCTTTCAACGAAATTTTAAATTTAAAATGAAATTGAAAAGTTGAAATTTAAAATGATAGTTTTTTTTTTCCTTATTAGTCTGTTCTCTTGCTCAAAGAACAAACAAATGCATAAGAAAGTCTCCAGCAGTGGGTAAAAATACATGAGCAGTCAAACCTCCAAGGAAAGTTCTGGAAGTTGAAGTGAATATGTTAAAATCCAGCTTAATTAGAGCAGCATTCTGGGAGCTCCTGTAACAATAGAGCTAAGATCAGGCATTTTCTACTGGAGCATTTTTACTTTTGAAACCCTGATTTTTTTTAATCAATGCTTATTAATGAAAAGGTGATTCTAACCGAATGCACCAACATCCAGAACACTGGATGTTTCCTTTTCCATTTTCTCAGCATCAAGCTTTACATCTGGGAAAATCGCCACAGCCTCTGGTTCGCGCCAGCGTGAAGAAGGGTCTAGATTGAAACAGAAATTTGATCACTTTTAAGAGGAAAAAAAGACATTGGTAATCACAATGTGCGTTTTAGAGAAAGGGCAGTAAGGAGTGATTTTTCAGAGTGGAAGTAGAAATGGGCTGTGAAAATAGCTACTTTTGTTGAACTCCAAGTGAGTCACTGTCTGCAGAACTCTCTGGAAAGAGAATGTGGGCAGCCAGACCCAAATGCTGCAGCGATCTGCAGAGCCGACGGAGCAGGCAACACGTCTGCTAATGAGAGCTCAGAAATGTCTGATCATCTCTTCTAATTGCACTGAATAATTGGAGCACTACATAGCCTGGCCTCTCCTTCCCGAAGACCGGTCAATTGAAATATGCAAATATGAAATTATTTGAATATTTCTCTAATTGGAATCCAGGCTACCCATTATTTGCTGAAGAACAAAACAATATGTCTAAAAGAAATGACTATCAAATCCTTCACTTTCAGCTTCACTGAGCTCCCCAAATTACCACAGGCAGGCCTGACAGGGACCACTTTACAAGGGAGTTGATGACCCCTAATTAAGACACAAGGAACTTCTGGTTGTGTTAATATTTGAAATTGAAATTGCTTTGACCTATGCAATACCACACAGTACCGCCCAGTGAAACTCAAGTTCAGTCACCCAATAAATTCATGGTGCTTGCCAGCTTCCTCTGGCACCACCCCTGAGTGGGTGGCACCACACAGTGACTGGTGTGCACTACGATCCCCAGGGACGATCTCCTGGAGAAACTGTACCCAATAAAGGATGTGGAACAGGGTGTCTAGATCTTTCTCCACCAGGAGCTGGGTCCACACTGCAGTTTAGGGGTTTCTCTTCGTAAGGCACCTCCTGCCATCTCTCTCGGCTGGTCCTGACTTTCTCTTCTTCCCTTCCTGGACTCCATCTTCCCAAATCCCTTCTCCTCCACTGATCTCCCTGATCACAATGTGGCGCTTTTGGCCTCCTCCCCCTCCTCTACCTTGGCCCCTTCATCTTCAGAAACAAAAGTAGAGCTCAGTGTTCTAGAGCTCAGCGTTCTCAAGTACATTCGAATTGATTCTCTCTATTCTTTTCACCCCTGATAAATGTCTTGACAGAGTGTGTGAACCACCTTTTGAGTTCCTCAGCCTCCCCAAACCTATTGACCCTATGCATCTGCTCTAAGAAAACATTCATTCTGCAGACATGAAATGCTAAGACAATTACCAAGAAAGAGGCAGATCCCAGGCCTTCCCAGGCTTACCCTGTTTACCCCCTTTTCCCCATTACATAACTTCTTTTTCCTCGTTTTAAGAGGTTCATAATTAATACCAATGCCTCACAGAGTTGTTCTAATAACTGAGTGACATTAGTGCAATGAAGCGTCATAGTGGTCTCATCCTGAGGAGCCGATGGTGTTGAGGGCTCGGTGTTTGTATAGTTCATTTTGACCAAGAGGCAAAGCCAACTGTAAATTCTCTCAGCCATTTGTTTCAAAATTGCTGTAATGATCAAATGTTCTCCTGGCATCGCTTCCATGACAAACGTTATTCTAATTCCGCTCTTATCTCAACTTCCCTTCTGTCTTCAGTGGACACAATTCACTCCTCACCAGGACAGAGAAGGTCCCCAGAGTGCCATCAGCTGATACTCACCCCCATCCCCCACACACAATCTCTTGTGATTTCTCTCGGACAACAGTCTTGTCATGGGTCCCATCCAAAGGTGGAGAGCCCAACTCAGCCTCTCTTTTTAACTATCCGTTGAGCAGATCCAGCCACAGCAGCAGATCATATATAACTTAATAAAAAACAATTATCTTCTCTCCTTTTCCCAAAAGGCCATTCCACTCTCTACCGTGTCTGTAAAAGCCATTACCAATTCCCAGTTCCCTGGACATGAAACTGAGAGCCATCTCCAGCCCTCGATATTCTGGATGCAAGTTGATAGTTGGAATAAAAAGAAAGCCAATCTTGGGGAAATAGTGTTATTTTACAGAGTGAAATGACTGCAAAAGAATTAAGGAAGCATCTTCACTTAACATGTTCCAAAGACTATATGAGGTCTTTTCAGCCCTACATAACAAAGGGAAAGAGATGATGAAGGAGGAAGGGAACCTTGCAAAAACATAGTTCCGGTGAGAAATGAGGAGTGTTTTTGATCATGAAAATCAAGCAACAATACTAGCAAGTGTGAGGGCCATCTGAGGTCACCTGGGAGCTGGCATTACTCACAAACATGGACAGCAGACAGAGAGAGGGACTTGTAACCAGCAACACAATTTTGAAGTGCGATTATTACAAATTCTCAGGTGTAGAAGCCCACGTCTTAAAAATTTCCACGGTTGGACAGGGGAGCTTGTTCAGTGACCACAGTGCATGAGTACCTGAGTTCAGAGGCCCAGAACCCACATAATTCCAGATGCTGTAGCAGGGAACTGTCTTCCTAGAGTGAGCTGGGAGGCAGAGACAAACAACCCCCTGGAAATGCCCAGGCCAGAGAGCCTGGCAAAGGCAGTAGTGAACAGTGAGACCCTACTTCCAACAAGGTGAAGGTGAAGGCCAATCCTCCCAGACTTCAGTCTGTCTTCTCTGCTCTGGACCAGGATGGCTCCCTTTACCCAGGTCACAGGCAGAAGACTGAGGTGAATGTGGAGCCAACTTTGTGCCTTTCTTTTCTGTTAAGAAGCACAGCCCTACATTCACTAAAGAATTGAGTACCTGATAATAGTTGCTTCATATATATTTTATCAGCTTTATTTATTTCTATTTATTTATTTGAGAAAGAGGCAGAGGGAAAGCGAATAGGCATGCCTCCTGCAACTGCAAATGAACTCCAGATGCATGTGCCACTTTGTGCATCTGGCTCTACATGGGTGCTGGGGAATCAAACCCGGGCATTCAGGCTTTGCAAGCAAGAACCTTTAATAGTTGAGCCATCTCTCCAAACCCTTTGTCTCATGTTTCATGTGGCTTATCTGAATGCAGAGGCATGAGGCACGACAAAGGAACTGAGGCAGCACCCTGCCTGATTTACAGGCTCAAAGGCTAAATGTGTCTTTTGCATCTGTGTAGGATGTATATGCATGAATACACATGTTCACATGTGTGTAGGGGCACCCTTGTGTATGCAGGCCAGAGATTGACATTGGGTATCATCCTCAGTCACTCTCTGCCATAGAATTGGAGATAGGATCTTCCTTCAACTTAGAGCTCCCCAAGTCAGCTAGAATAGCCTGCCATGGGGCCCAGGGATTCCCTGTCAGCACCTCCCCTCACTGCTTTACAAGAACGCATCACTAAGGCTTGAGTTTGATGTGAGGACTGGAGATGGAAATTCAGGTCCCTGTGCTCACATGGCCAGCACTTTGCCCACTGAGCCATCTCCTGAGCCCAGTTATGAGCTTTCTGGACAAGGACATTCTCCCTTACAAGGCTTGGCACATTCACAAGGTTTGGCCCAGTGAGAGAGCATTTACCTAGTATTCGTGAGGCCCTGGGTTCTATCCTTGGCACCAAAGAAAAATGCCTCCCTTACATAAATTCTACTGCTTTAAGAGAAAACCTTACAGATGAGAGTTTCGGGAGGAGCAGACGATATAGTGAGTGAAACCCTCGAGCACCATTACCTTTCTTACTATATTCATTACTATGACTACTGATTCTGGAGAAAACATATGCACACACGATTGTGAAAATCTAACAACACAGAAGGTAAGTTCTACAAATGCTCTAAGAGTAAAGAGAGTTTGTAATGCATGAGAGGTGCCTCTAAGTAAGATGCTGTCTTATGAGACGCAAGTTTCTCCCAAACTCCTTGGGTAATATGTCTACACTGGCTCTTGGTATCCATGAATGGTCTATTTTCTTTCTTTGTGATCTAGAAGGTTTTGTATTTGTTCTTGAAAACAAATACAATACGTCCTTTAAGAATTAGAACAATAACATCACAGAATAAAGGCTTTATCTGATGGCTATAAAATATGTGAATGAATGAAATTAATAGAATGTTGGTTTATTATTTCTCTATCTTTCACTTTTCCTTGGCATCCAACTTCATTCCCATGGCAGCTGGACACGTGAGCTAACCAGCACGCAGATCATTCCTTCCAGGCCAGGACTCTTGAGTGTGGGAAGTTTCAAACAGTCTGCTGAGCTCTGGCTCATGCAGCCCTATATCTTCCTTCTCTGGTACTGATGTGCCTTTCTCGCTTCATCACAGATTTGTGTCATTTCTCTCCTTGCCTGGAATCCCCCACCATCCACAGTTCTGCATCTCAGCTCCTCTTCATTCCTCTTCAAAGCACCATTCTGAACCAGGAGAACGAACCCAACCTTCATTTCTGTCATTCCAGGTCTCTGACAGTAAGAGACATTTGCAGTAATCTGTAATAAATGACCCCATAACTGAATAGCTTGAAGCAATATTTATTTGATGGTACATTTTAGAGATGGAGACTTAAGGAGCCCAGGACTTCCATCTGCGGCTTTTCACCTCATGTCGCCTACGTTTGCAGCTGAGGCCCTGGCTCACGGGAACTTGCCAGAAGCACTCTGAATTGCACTGCTTAAGGAACAGAGACAGAGGTCACTCTGCCATGATACAAGTGGATTTGGGTTCACTGAAAAGGCAAAGATTAATACTGTGCCAAGATGGTGAAGGCTGCACAGAGTGACAGTGAAAGTCCCATGGGGGCATCAGATGGCTGAAGTCCTGGCCGCCTGTCTTCCAAGAGACACTGAGGATCAGGGCATGACTGCATTCAGATCTGTAAGTCCATTTTTACTGTACTTTTGGGATCCAATCAATTCCAAGCCAATCTATAATCACTATAAAGTTCACAAGAACCACAGTTCTTACCACACTTCCTACCACCATGAAGATGGAACCAATGTTACCAGCCATCTGAAAGTGCTACCAAGACATGTCTCCAGTCCTTCCACACAGCTCTATCAGATAAAGTTTCCAGAGGCAGAGTCCTCTCTTCCACGACCATGTATTGGTGGCCGTTTTTATCTTTGGAGTAAAACTCAGACCTCTTACAAAATGGTGCCCTGACTTCCTTTTCCTAATCTCTGTTCTCTCTCTCTCTCTTTCTCTTCCCTCTTCCTTCTTCTCTGGGTGCCTAACTAAGACTAAACACCTTGTCATTCAACAAACACTGAAGATATTTTACCACTATCAGGTATCTGCTCTAACCAAAAGATGCCAGGAAAGGCCCTCAGTTCGGTCATTGAAGGATGAGGTGTGGACACAGAAAACTAAATAAAACTTTGCACCCTAACAGTAGAAGAGAGCAGACTGGCTCCTGTCTCAGAAAACCAAGGAAAACTTTCTTAAAGAATCTGTGGAATTTGAACAGGTTGAAATGGAGCCAGGATTCCATCATACTTTGTAACTGAGAAGCAAGTATTTCTTCTAACCATGGAAAAAGCCCTGGCTCCTTTGAGTCATCAGTATTAACCTGCTTCTCACTGCCCAATAATAGCTATGCTTGAGTATTCCAATAAAGGAATGACTACATATTTTAAACGTGTTAAACTTGGCAACGCTAACAGCTCATCTACTAGAGATTTTGTCCAAAGTCTAAATGTCGAGTCCCTTTGTGAACACCAAGTCCCTTCTCCACAACAGAGAACAGTGTGACTTTGCATCAGTGAGGAACTGAGAACAGACAGATGCTTCTCAGAAAGTCCCCAGACTTCCTGGAAGAGCACAGAATATCTGAGTGATCAGAAACAAGGGTGTCTTTTCCATGAGACACAAGGGTCTTAGCCACAAGGGATGCATTCCAAGGGAATGCCTGGAGTTGTCTACGGTAACCAACCTCACATAGATATGTTTGTCCCATATAGACACTTGTAAGATACTGTTTAGTTTATAACTCAGGTATGGTAATTAATTAATAAGAACTAATAATAAATAAAACAATCATATCAATATGTTGTAGTAAGAGCTAGTTAAAATATTCTCTCTCTCTCTCTCTCTCTCTCTCTCTCTGACCAAATACCTTCCTAGACTGTTCATATCATTTGTCAGGCTGAAGCTGATCTTGGTTGACTGGGGATACCTGAAACCCCCAGGAGTAAAAACCACAGATGAGATGGGGTAACCATGGCAGAAAGATCAGGAACTCCGAGTTCTTGCAGGAGAGGTCCAGTCATGGGTCCTTCTTGGGCTCTGGACTTTTGGGCATGTTTTTATGCATAAAGGGAATTGGCCAAAATCATCCTTAAAATCCTTTAATTGGTGGGTTTTTTTTCTGTTCTGTTTTGCTTGACAGTGTCTCACTCTACAGTCTGTGCTGACCTGGAAGTTACTACATAGCCAAGGCTGACCTCAAACCCAATAACAAGCCTCCTACCCCATCTTCCTGAGGGCTGGGATTACAGACATGAACGAAGATCTGGCTTAAAATCTTTCAAATTGTGACATTTTAAGCAGAAATAAGTATAAAGTCTTCACTAGCATAATAATTAAAGATGTTAATTTAAAAGTTTTCTTTTTAAAAAGCCTTTACACTTGCAAACTGGCAGGGTAACAAATAGTAAGAATATATACATACTCATTAATAGCTTTAAATTAGCTCAATAATATCATTTGCAGCTAATAGGAGTACCTGTGAAATGCTATTGGACACTTCTGATCCAGTGTCAAAAGGTCAAAGAATGGAGTCCGTTGTAATAGTTGCTTTTGTCAGAATTCGTCGACACTGTCTGAAGATGCCTTGTAGAGACAGCAAAAGGCAAAATGTCACTCAACTGGTGGCTGCGGGAGCCAGCTTTGATCCATCAGTGCTGATTACATTCTGAGCTTTAAATTATGTGCTAAGAGCTTCCTACGCCTTCCACGGAACACTGGAACACTTCGATTCCTTCCTTCCTTCCTGGCTTGAGTAGCTCTTTGACTATAGGCAGGTTCCCTTTGAAATGACTACCAAATATCAATCAAGCTCCATAGCAGAGTTTTCCAATGTACGTGATTACTTAAGAATTATGAGGTACAGAGCATGGACGTCTGTGGAACAGCGTGTTATTTCTCGCCTAGCACAATGTATGCCACACATAAGTCCTAAAGACACGACATGTGTGTCACCTCCACGACTCCATCGAGAAGTTCCAGAATGCTCTCCGTGGTGCTTTGCATGCTGAGGACTGACCTTCAAGATAAGCAAATGTTCACTTAAGAGCAAGCGTCCGAAGTCTGTTAAGTACCCAACCAAATAATTTTCAGAATTTAGGCTGGAAGTACATCCAAGTGTTTAAACATACAGTAATTCATGTTGATTTCTCTTGCCAGCTCTGACATCCTGTGCTGAGGTGGGTAAGGTAATGATGCATTAAGTCTGGCCAGGGCTGAACACCGGCCCGTCTCGGCTCCATGCCCACAGTGAACATATGTCAGTGCAAAGTCAAACTTGCAATGTCTGCCATTTCTTCTTGGCGGTCCCCATGGCTGGCCTTGTGTTAAAAGAAAATACCAGGAATGAGTGTGTGTGTGTTCCAAAAACTCAGCCTAAGTTCTGCCTTCTAGCACAGGACAGATAGATCCTTGGCTCACCTCTGTGAGCTTCCTTTCAAAGGTCCTGGTGTGCTCTGAGATCAGAACTTAGCCAGAACTGAAGACAGGTCTCTGTCAGTTGATGGACACGATGAACTCCCTCTCCCACATAGTAGAATAAGCATCACCACCTATGTGCCCTTCCAGCAGTGTGGGGCAAAGGGTTTTAACTCCTCAAATACCAGACAGCTGTTCTGGGAGCTCTACCCTGGGTTAGGGGGTCCCACACACTGCATTCATAGCCTCTCAGGAAGGGTCCAGTGAGCTGCTCTGCATTTTCCACTTTCATTTCACACAAGTACTAATTGTAGGCTGTGATGCTTTCTTGTTAGCAAAGTGAATATCTTAAGTGTGATCTCAATGGTAACACAAGGTCAAGTTCAAGAACAAAGTTGATCTGCATCCAGAAGAGGCCTGAATGACTAGTCAGTCAGCATTTCTGGGTGAAGAAAATCTTTATATGAATATGAAATACATCACAGCACTATAGGCAAGAGAACAGGATCTCTTGGGAGCCAGAGACCCACAGCTGAGAATGTTTTCTTTGCTTCTCCATTGATGGTATATTAACTTTTTCCTTTTGAAACTCATGTCAGGAAATATATTCTTTTTTCCCATGTTTATTGTCAATAATTAGATACATTGTATGAGCAAGTCTATGATGGCACCCCCTTCATAAGACTTGCTCTCTGTCCCCAACCCACTGGAGGCCCTCCTCAGTGGGCCTCTTGGACCAGTCCAGGGGATTAATTTTTCCCCACTGTAATAAATAGCTGTCAAAATCAACATAAGAAAGGGTGTTGCAGTTACTTTTATGTTGGTGTCATAAAATACCTGAACAAGAGCAGTTGATGGGAGGAAAGAGATGATTTTTATCTTAACCTTCGCAAAGGGAATCTTCAGGATGGCAGGGGAAAGCATGGCACGAGCAGAGGCTGGACATCACCTCTGCCACAGCAGGTGACAAATAGCAGCAGGATAGTGAGCTGAGGTAGCTCTAGCAAACTGGGGGCTAAAACCATCAAAGTTTGCCCCCCATAATGCACCTCCTCCAGCAAGCTTCCCCCTCCCAAATTGCCACCAGCCAGGAACCAAGCATTGATAACACCTGAGTTCATGGATGACATCTGCTTCAAACTACCACAAAAGTTTTGCTTCAACTTATAGTTCAAAGTTATAGTCCATGCTGGAGGGAAAGGCATGGTGGCAGGATGGTGAGGTGGCTGGTCACATTGTGTCCACAGTCAGGAAGCAGAGAGAGACGGATGCTGGTACTCAGCTAGCTTGCACCTTTTTATTTAGCCTGGGACCATGGAATAGTGCTGCCCACATTCAGGGTGGGTCTTCCCTTCTCTGGAAGCTTCTCTGGAAACTCCTTCCCACATCTGTCCAGAGGTGTGTTTTCACAGTGACTCTAGATCCAGTGGGGTTGAAAATGAAGATAAGTCATGACAGATGCCTACAGACCAAACTGTACAGTAAGGACAATTGACCTTCAGCAGCTCCAATCCAGTCATTCAATGCCTTTCCCTCCTATAATGGCTCTTCCTCCCTATGGCCCTTCTTTCTTCCTTCCAGCAACCTCTATATATTTTGTTAAGCTCTTATTTGGGATGAGAATGTTTTATTAGTCATTCACACTTTAGTATACACCAAAGCAGATGTCTCATCGTGATTCTTTTACTAGACATCATCTTCCTCTAATAAATTCTGGCATTAGAGTTTTAGGAATGCTAAGAAAGGAGAGATTTCCCAAAGTTCATGGATGTGAAAATGTACTCTGCCATCATTAGATGACCCCGATACTCATATATTCAATAACATGGCCAACAGATATGATATGATGAATTCAAGATTTACCCTGGTTATACCCAAGGCCATCTTGAAAATATCCATTTCCCTACTGTGGGTGTCCACAATCAGTGCTTCTTCTGAGAAGCTAAGACTATCTCTGGGGAACTAGAAACAGCGATTTATTTCCTTCCTTTCTTCCTCTCCCTGCTTTCATTCATATCCCTAGACAATATCTCCCAGGTAATGGGCAGGAAAGGGACCTGAGAGGTGCTAAGACACAGGGAAAGTGACTGAGTCATTGAGGGGACACATCATGGATCTGTGGCTACCAGGGAGACAGCTGCGGTCATCACTGTTGATTGAGCATCTCTTCCATACAAGGAAGGACTGGGGTCCAGTACCAGTGATGGGTGAATTGTTGTGGGGGTTAACAAAGTTCCTTGGCTGAAGTTTGAACCTCAGTATAGCAGATGACCTTAAATGGAAATAGGACCATTGCAGATTTAATTAGGTCAACTGAGGCTTGGGGACGGGCCCATCCTTCGAGTTGATGTGTACACACATACAAAAGGGATGGGGGAGACCCCCAGGGAGGAATGCCTGTGACGAGGAAGGTAGTGATGGGGTCCATGCTTCCATGAGCCAAGCAGCACCAGCTAGAGGAGAAGCCCAGAACAGGTCCTCCCTCACAGCCCTGAGGGGGAACCAGCCCTGCCCACATCAGGATCTTGGACTTCTCACTTCCTGACAATCCATTTCTATTGCTTAAACTACTCAGTTTGTGATGCTTTGTTATAAGAGCCCCCCGGAAACAGTACTGTGAGCAAACTATGTCGAAAATATAGCCAAATGCGTTGTCTCTTTCTCCAATGTCAGGATTTATTGAATAACAGTAATATCATAGGCATGGGGGTTTCCATGGCAGCAACCTGCCAGCTTCTCCCTCTTTCCTCAATGGCCCTGGCTGAGGCAAACACGGGTTCCTTAACTCCAATTGTAATCACTAATGCTAATTCTCAAATCACTCATTATCCACCACACAGTAAATATACCTCTCTATAGCTGCATCTATGTAGGCTGCAGAATGGCTACAAAGGGTTAAAGAGGCAAAGAGTTTCTGCTGGGAAACATAAAGGTCTGAACCTGTGAAGAAGGAGCTGGACAAGCCGGCCTCAGAGTCAGGCTATGGGGTCAGGGCTGAACTGTAGGACCGACATGAAGAGAAGGGTGAGACTGTGTTCAGACAAGATGTTCAGGCAGATAGACAGTAGGTCTAGATGGGTGAACAGATGGACAAGCAGACAGCAATTGAGTAGGTTACATCAACAGCAGGGCCCCAGACAAACTGATGTCCCTGGGGACGGTAGGGAGTTCATGCCTCATGCGTGGGGTGGGCAGATGACAGGTTGTTAGCCATCCCTAATCAGGTGTCCACTTTATGGAATAAAGGTAAGTGAGTTATGTCCACCCAGGTCTTGAACCTGGGTTCTCTAATACAATTTTAAAATGCCCATGTACCCCTACAGTCCCAATTTGCCCTGATACATTTCTTGGAATGAGTCATTTATCAGTCTGTGTGCCAGCTGAGGGCAGTGCCATTCACGTGCCCACCAGGTGCCGAGTCCTCCTCCACCCTCAACATGGAGCCAAAGGCTGCAGGCAAAATGGAGTCGCTCGGGGCCAGGCACAGTGTGAACAACCAATGTTTTACACACTATGAAGTAACTTTGACCCTGGCACTGACTACTAACTAACCAGCCAAAGTCCCTCTACTGGGGCACTCGCAAACTAGACAGGGAGTGGTGGGAGTCCATTTTGGGGTCCTGGTGGAACATGTAGGAATTTGGAGGGGGAGTCTGGAACCATTTCTGGAAAGTTCCCTAGAGGAACCCTGAGGGCCAACGAAGAAAGCTGGACTTAGTCTCAGCTCGGCCACTCTCCTGGTGATCTTAGGAAGGGCTTTTGCCTCCTAGAAGCTGACTTTCTAGACGAGCACATAAAATTTCTTTCACTGGTACCTCACAGGTGTGAGCGAGGTCTCCTTGAGTCCCTCTAGCTGTAAGCTATGCCTGTCCGGCAGAGGAGGTCTCATCCCCCAATTACTCCCCAAGTCCTTTGAAAGTCATCAGGCTTGTCCTCAGCACATGTAGGGTATGAACATGCCCTTGTCCCCAGGCCTTCGTTGATTCTTGGCAATACCGCTTCCTCATGCTCCGGAAGGGCAGGGCCATAGACGTAAAGTCCATCAACAACACACATCCCACCATCCCAGGCAGTTCTGTGGTTTATAAAGACCTCTGGTAATGATTATTTTCAAGAGATAATTTCAGTATGTCACCTGGTGGATGTTTCCAAGACTTTTTGTACCACTAAAGACCACTTTTGAAAATTACAACTCTCCTTCCACCCTACCGCCAGAATGTTTTTTTCCTTAGTAATTACTACCTTCCATGCTGGTTGTGTTCCATGCGTGTGTGATACCTAGTCTGTTTCCCTTGACAGTGATGTCAGATCCAGGAAGGCAATGCCTGTTGGCTCTTTGATCACTACTAATGTATCCTTGGTGATAAGCAGCTCATGGGATCTCCTCAAGACCCATGTGTTGTTGGTAAATGTCACAGCCCAAAGGCACTAGCCCAGAACTTGGCATATAGTAGAGGGGGGTAAGGGGCTGGGCCTAGAGACATCACAGACTATGGAGAGCTGGGATACTTCTCAACTGTACCTTGTCAGGAGAGAGGTCAAATGTGTGACATCTCAACTTGCTCCTCTGGGCAGGTTCCAGATTCCCAGGCCCATCGTGTGCTAGTAAGAATAAGAAACGAAGGCTGGAGAGATGGTTAAGTGGTTAAGGTGTTTGCCTGCAAAGCCTAAAGACCCAGGTTTGACTCCCTAGTACCCACATAAAGCCAGATGCACAAAGCAGTGCTTGAATCTGATGTCTTGTACTGGCTGGAGGCCCTGGCATACCCATTCTTTCTTTGTCTCTTTCTTTATCTCTCTTCTCTCTATCTCTCTCTGCTTAAAAATAAACATACTAAAATAAAAAAAAGAATAAAAACTGAATTCTCTCAGGGGAGGGGTCACTTCATTCCTCTGTCCAGGCAAAGCCCTGACCATTTTATCTTAATGCTTCAACCACCCCATCACCTCCCTCCCACCAGAACTACTTACTTCCTGCTTCCTTCCTATATCATGTATGTTACCCTGACCCTCTGTGGGATCTTAAAACATAAACATCAAAATAATGGCTGAATCGAAAACCAAGGTCACTGTTAGTCATCCTGGCATGCGGATCTCATGCTATCCCTTCAAAACCACTTCTTTGTTTCGCAGGAGGTTCATGAGATAGGTGAGCCCAGAGCTCATTTCAGAGTAGGTGATGGTTTCCCAGTGCCACACTCCCCAGGGAGGAAATTATAGGGTTTTTCACTCAGGCTTGTCAGGTCCCAAAACCTGTTGTTGGTTTGGATGTAAAATGTCCCCCAAAAGCTCATGGGTTTGAATGCTTGGGTCCCAGCTGGTGGCTCCATTTGAGAAGGTTATAGAACCTTTAAGAATTGGAGCCTTGCTGGAGGAAGTGGATCACTGGGGTCAACCTTAAGGTTCTATAACCCAGACGGCTTCCTCTGCTTCCTGACTACCCATGTGAGCAGCTGTACCTCCCATTCCTGCCGTAGTGATGGAATGTATCTTCCTGGGACTGGGAGCCCAAATAAACCTCTTTCCTGCCTTCAGTTATTTCTGTCCAGGGATTCGGTGACAGCAATGAAAAGGTTAAAATGCACCTGTGTTTTCAACTGTTTTGGACATCCCAACTGTCTATCAGCTACAATCCTGTGAAAATGAACTTCATGGTGGCTGAAAGCTTCACTCTGTAGCAGGGATGGAAAAGCAGGCGGAATCTGTCTGCCCTGCCCGAGAGAGTCCATGTGATTGAGGTGTTGTAAGACCCACAGGAGCATTGAACATACCATTTACCCTCATGCCAGTATTCTGACAGAGGAAAGTTCTTATGGTAAAATGATGGAAAATCTCAAAACTAATAAAACGGAGCTCCTGTGATTGGTGTCAAGTCTTGCCTTGTTTGTAACACTCAATGTGCATTAGGAATCAGATGACTGTACTAAACAGCCATCCCCAGAAATTGTTCTGGACAGAACACAGCGCTGTTTCTGAAAACATCTGAGAACAGTCCTTTCTGCCAGTTGCTCCTTTAAAATGGCAAATCCTCTTTCATGGCAGGATCTCTTACTCAAAAAATAAAGTAATGAAACCTGTCTCTAGCTTCCACAGCATTCCAAATCCTCTGAGTCTTCACGGTACACACACATATACACAAACACATTTGTAACCCTAGCTCTGCAAAGGCTCTTTATCGTGGAGATATTTTGCAATGGTTTCCATAACCTGGTATACTTCTTGTAAAATTTATCTTGACAAGCTAACAGATTTTCCCACAGAGTTGCCAAGAATAATCTTAGAGAAAAAGAAATGGCTTAACCCAGTTTTCTTGTGTATTCAGGAAGACAGGATATACATTTATATCCTGAAGAAGTAAAACCATACAGCTTATTTTTTTCCAATATGAGTTTAAACATGTTTTGAAAAAGAAAAATAATTCAACTAAGTTAAGTGTACCATTTCATTTTGCTCAGGATTCCTTGGAGTTCTTTAATGGTCGGGAAATATAGCCCTCCCCCCTCCACCAAAGTGTAAATTATCAAATAATCCTAAGAGTAACAAAGCTCTATTATTTCTTTCAAAAAACAGAAAATCCAGTTGGGTATTGCTATATTAAGAATGACATTTTCTATCCCTTGACTTTTTCCAATAGCTATTCTACATAAGATAATGGTTATATAACAAAAGCAGGG
>PVHP010028951.1:0-22870 GCA_004024765.1 Zapus hudsonius | reverse complement strand
AAAGAGGTCCAGCCTCTTTTCTGTGTCCTTGACGTAAAACCTTAAGGAAAGATTCATCCCACAGTGCATTTTACAATGCACTATGTCTCCCACAAATAGAAGCTTTTCTTGCAGAGCACACACTGTCTACTTTAATTCTTGATGTCCACTCATGCAGCATTTGTTCCAGTGAACAACTTCAGCAGGGAGTGAAAGTACCAAATCAAAAGTACCAGTCCAAAATCAAACCAGGGAATCAGGAAGTCAAGATTGTTAAAAGACACTTCTGTTAAATTAATAGAAAGTTATGATATTCTCTGTTATACTTGCCTCTCTTTGTAGTTTTAGGAAATACTTTACTCACAAACAAATTGTGAAAGTTCAGGCAAGCTCCATTGACTCCTTCCCCTTCAGTGGGAGGTGTCTCTAGCTAGAGCACAAGCCTAGATGCAAAAACTGATTGGTCAGGTATAGACCAATCAGCTGTCTCTCTGACTCACCTGGTGGAAGTTCTAAAACACTTCCCTAGAACAAAATCATCCACATGACATCCTAATTGGAGGAATTTCATTTTCCAGGTAAAGCCCTTTCCCACATGAATTTTATCTCAGGATGGGAGCTCACTATTATCTTTCTTTTCCTGCCTATTTAATTAAATAGCATAAATTTTGACCCAAAACCTCTGCCACATATTCTCCCCATACTGGTGGCTGGAGAACTCAGTAACTCCCCATGTTCTATTAATAAAGTCTCCCACTATATCTTAATATTTTGTTGTCTATGATTTTAATTCTTTAACTTTGTAGGCAAGAATTTCTGTACTCCTTAAATTTTGGGGTGCATTGGAATTTTTGCTGGGCATTATCTAAATCCTAATCCTCAGCTCACCCCACTACATAATCAATACACAAATCCAACATGACCCTTTTATTTATCTAATTTATACAATTATATTGGCATGCATTTCCATCTATTCAAATGGAGGTTTACTATAGAGTGTTGCCTTAGTAAAGATGCCATGATCTGGACGCCACCATAAACATGCTGCTCTGTAGGCCCTTCAGCCTTGTTTCTTTCTCTTCTTGAACTTTGCATTGCTGTTACTGTGCTCTTGTAGAGGTTCTTGAATTTTTATACTGTGAAATCTTTATATATGTTTCTTCTTTACTGGAATACTTGTCATTTGTTATGTATTCATGTATGTTTTATTCATTCGCTTTTATGCTTCTCTGTTCTTTTTGTTTGTTTGTTTGTTTTTATTTTTTGAGGTAGGGTCTCTCTGTAGTCCAGGCTGACCTGGAATTCACTATGTAGTCTCAGGGTGGACTTGAACTCACAGAGATCCTCCTACCTCGGCCTCCCAAGTGCTGGGATTAAAGGCCACTTTTATGCTTCTAATGACAGCTAATGCCTGGAAGAAAGTATGCATTTTGTTTTCACTGAATGAGGAAATGCATGATTAGTCATGTTAATGACCCTGAAAGCAGAAAAGAACATATAATGAGAGTAGAAAGTTAGGGGAAATGGCAGGAGACAAGGCTGGTCTTATGTGCAGAGATGAGTGTGGCCATTATTGGAAAATGTGAGGAATTGGGAATATGTTCCAATAGATAAAGAACTTGCCTCACAATTCTGAGAACCTAAATTCAGATCCACAGATTCCATAAAAGTTGAAGGTTGTCGTTTTAAGGTTTGAGACAATGAGAAATCTCTCTGAAGGGAAAAGGGTGTTGTTCACAGAGAACACGAGTTACCAGGCGATCTCACCAGGGCGGAGAGAAAACGCCTGTGAAGGGTAGGTTTTGGGGTTGTTATAGAGGAAATGAGGCTGTGAGCTCCCAGGTGAGGGTCTCATGTGGCCCAGATGGGGGAAGGGATGTCCCCCATCTCTCCAGCCAGATACACAGAAGGCGGGGGACTTTAGCTCCTGTTATGAGTCAGGCTTCAATCTGCTGTTTTTAACTCCTGTTGGGATATGGTTTCAATGTTGACATCTCTCTTGAAGTTCCCTACTCTGGTTCTGGAATTCTTTTCAAGGGAAACTGAGGTGCTGTGGGTGGACTCCCTTTTGGAGCCTGAGTTTCGACCTGGACCTAACAGTGGTCCCTTCTCTAATCTCAGTGTGCCTTCAAGGGAAGTAGAGACAAAAAAATTTTCCAGAAACTTGAGAACTGGACAACGAACAAAGAGAGATCCTAGTTCAAAATTTTGAATGTGGCAGAAGGTAAAGACAGATCCAAAAATTAACCTCTAACTTCCATAAGATGCTGGGTCACGCACACACAGGCACTCACATGCAATACACACACTATGCTGAAAAAATAAAAATAAAAAAATAAATAATTATGTGCAGAGTGGCAAATTTACACGGATATTGCATTTAAGGACTGATATAGAAGATATACAGTGTATTAGGTTCTCGACAAAGAAGGATTTTTATCAAATATAAGAAAGCAGGTATTATATGTTCAGAATACATTTTACTTCTTTAATAAAGCCCTTGACATAAAAAGAAAACCAGACTTGTTTAATAAATTCTGGAATGGGACAATAAGAAAATGGTAGGGTTGGTATCACATGACACTCACCTCAGTCCTATTGCATATAGATGGTGACTCCTGCTTTGAAGTGGTAATTTATAAAATGTGAACCTTGAGACCTGAGTAAGCGAGTGTCTTTTGCAGGGCAGGGAGGTTGCAATCTGAAACTCACTCTCCTCAGGACAAATAACAGAGGAAGGAAAGCAGAGGCAGACATTTGAATAGCCGAGGTCAACGTTCACAAGCAAAGGGCCTTCTGTGTTTGTCACGCAGCATTTGCATTTTATATATCATTTTATTTTTCCTCTGGGCTTTAATAATCATTTTAGCTATTTACCTTTACCCATGCAAAATTCACAATTTGCATCTGCAAATATCTACTCCTAGATACAACTGGCCACCTGGAGCAGCATAATTAACTAACTGAAATTCTTTGACATTCTGAGATGTAAACAGTTTCCTAGCCCTGATATCGGTGAGTTTGCAAAGATTAGAAATTGATTCATGATTCTCCCCTTCTATTTTTGAGGTACTGCTTTGCCTGTACAAGAGGGCACTCTTCTGGCACAGAAAATCTGCAGATATTTGGGAACTGCTCTGATCTTCCCCTCATCCCAGAAGCTGGAGGCCCAACAGGTGATGACAATGTTGATGACTGAGGGCTTGTAGCTGAGTTTCTTCTCAAATTTCTTCTCAAAATTGCTGGATGGCGAGGAAAGTAGATTTATACAATGACTGGGCATCTTGTCCAAGCCAGGCCTGTTGTGGAGATTGCCTCACAGCCATTGGACTATAGGCTCAGAGAATCAGGACCTCGTTTCCACTGTCCTAATGCAGGGAGATTCTGCAGAGCTGCCTCCACTTCTGACTTTCCCTTAGGCTAGATCTGACCTTTTCTCACAGCCTTAAAACTTATCTTTTTCTGCCCAATCCTGGTTAAGTTTATAGGGAATTGATAAGACCCACCCTAAAAGGCTCTGCCCACTAATCATGGCTTCCAAGTGAAAATGCTGGAGAAATCGATCTTCCATAAATACGTAAAAATACTTTATCCATCTAAGAGACTGAATTTTGAAAAATAATGGCATGTGGCATATTTTCTCACATGTGATACTTTTTGCTCTCGCATGTGATATCTCACTTGACACACAACTGTCACATGTAGAAGACCACACTGTAGTTCTTCATTTTACAGATGAGCATAACCGTTTAGCAAAGATGAACAACGTCCTTGTTTGATGGCTTGGATCCGTAATGACTCCCACAGGTTATTTACCAGAGTCTGCTGAAGGTTATTGGAAGCTAAGTGGATCATGTAGACTCTGAATGCACTGAAGTTTCTGTTTTGCCACAGGCAAGAACAGAGGAGACAGATAACACTGGACTGAGACCTCTGAAACTCTTGGCCCAAATTCTTCCCTCAGGTTGTTTCTTTAAGAAATGTGACATCGGTGGAAATTTGACTAACAGGAAACTACTTGAGTAAAAAACTGGAGGTGAATCAAGGCTAAACTGTAGATCCAATAGTGATGTGAGCTAATACAAAATATGAGTCAATAATGATCAGTGGGAAAATGATCATTAATTATATTTACATATCTGATTATATTTACCTATTTTACAATCTGTGTAACAACCACTTTTGGTTATCAGGTGAAACTGTAACTGTCAAAATCTTAGTGCAAGAGTAGAAGCATTGTTAATCCTAAAGCCAGAAATTAAGTAGTGAGTACAACATGATCTGAGATTCCTCCTTTGTAAAACCTGCTCTTTACATGTCACAGAAATGCTGAGGAACAAACATTAAAATCATATCAATAGAGTCAACAGCCTCTGACACTTAACTGTTTTTACTCCAAGATCTTCCAACCTATTTGGTTGACTTCCTCATGGAAAAGGGAAGTGTTTTTTTGTTTGTTTGTTTGTTTTTGTTTTGTTTTGTTTTGTTTTCCCTTTTTTTTGTTGTTGTTGTTGTTGTTGAGACAGAACACTGAACCAAAAGCAGCATGTGGGAGGAAAGTGTTTTTTCAACTTCGAGTTTCAAGGTGAAGTTTCATCATGGCTTGGTAGATCAGAGGCTTGGCGTCGAGTTTTGTCACAAGTGGGAGGGAGCAGCAAAGCTGAACTGAACAAGAGGGAGTTTGGCTATGTAAACCTGGGGTCAGACCACAGTGCTACACCTCCTCTAGGAAGTCTCCACCTCCAAAAGATTCCACCAGCTGTGGATCGAGTATGAGACTTAACCACAAAACATGAGCCTATGGGGGAGTGGGTGTATCTTACAATTAAACTACCATAGAAAGTGTCTCCAGATCATATCCCTGGTGGTGGGAATAGCCACAATTGTATGTGGACCAATCTTCTTCCTTCACATACAAGCTCAGAGAGCACTGTTTGTCCAAGTTCCCAGAGATCCCAATCAGACTGACCATATTCTATACTGATTATCAGCACACCTGAAGAGATGTACCAGGGGGAAGGTTGCTGGTAGAGCTAACAATGTGTATAGCATGGAGAAAGATAAATGGGAAGGGAAGGAAAAGTACTAGAAATGGGTCAAGAGAAAGACAGAAACCTTTTATTGGTGTGTTAGCTTTTTCGAAGACAAGAAAACATCTTGGCATAATTTATATGTCCACAGAAGCCTGTGTTTGAAAATCTCAGTCCCCAGGTTAGCACTTTCAGAAGGAGGTGAAACTCTAAGGACAGGACTGGATTCAAGGTCGGAGGTCATTTTGATTGTCTTCTTTAGAAGCACTGCAGGATTCTTCCTCTTCCTCCTTGCATGTTTTGGCTATTATTTGACAGGTCGCTGCACTACACAGTCATATTACGCTGTCTTAGCTGCCCTTAAGAAATGGAATCAACTACTCATGGACTGAAACCTCTAAATTTGTGAGCTCATACAAATCTTTTTCTGTTATAAGTTGATTGTCTCAGATAATTGTGATAATAAAAGAAAGCTGATTAATAGATTCCCCACATGTTAAAAGCTACAAAACTTCAATGAATGAATCAAAATAAGATGTTCTATCCTATACCTGACTAGCTCTCCTTTTCCTAGTTTTGTTAATTTAAATAACCTATTCCCATAATTATTAAAGTCTTTTCCATAATATTGGGGAAAGAAAATTTGTACATATCAGTTAAATCATGATAATAGGAAAGAAAAACACCTTAAAAAACAGATTTGACACAGTGATCAATATGAGTAAGTGACCCAGGACTTGCTAAATATTTTTTAAATATCATTTTTCCCAGGCCCATGTATAGTAGTGCATGATTTTAATCCAAACCCTTGGGAGACAGAGGTATGAGGATCATCATGAGTTCAAGAGTAGCCTGCGAGTACAGAATGTGTTCCAGGTCACTCTGGCCTAGAGTGAGACACTGCCTCAAAATCAAACCCTCCAAAAAATAATTAAATAACATCTTTTTCCTATAAATTATGCTATTATGGTCATAGAGAGTCATAATTTATTCTCTTTTGACCTGAATTGCTTTTAACTCAAAGAAATGCTGCATAGACTTTTAAGATTTTATATGTTCATTTGTCACCTTCACTAAAAGGCCAACAAATGAAATATCTGTGGTAGTTTGTATGTCCACACAGACTCAAGAATTTTTTGATAAACTTACTTGAACCCCTAACAGGCAGAAATCTGCTAAAGGGAGCGTGACCATGGAGTGGATTTTAGAATCCAGCCCTCAACTGTATTTGGGGACAGATCTTGAGTCCAGCTTAAGGTGTGTAGAGAGCAAATGGACCTCTGGGGATTCATGTTTGCTATCCAGAGTTGAAAGCTACACACTATCACTTTCATAATCATTTCAGTGGAAGAAGCAAGTCATGAACTGGACTCAAACACATTAGCAGTGTGGACAAGTATGGTCTCATGAAAGTAAAGGGGTATCAGTTACCTTCTCATTACAGACAAAATACCTGACCAAAACCAACTTATCAAAGGAAGAGGGTTTAGTTGATGTATAGCACCAGATGGTAGAGCATCTTATGTTTACAGAGTCCCTGTACTATTCTTACATTTTGATTCCTTTTATTATGTTTTTCTTCTTTTTCTCTTTAGGATTTACTGTACACTTTAGGTTCAGATGCACTAGAATGGTGACTTTTACTAGACCCTTGCCAATGTCCCTATTCAGAAAACTTGCTGAGGCTGCTAATCGACTGAGGATAATTTGCCTTTATATGCATGGTGGTTTTTGTTTTAGTGAGCTCTATCCTTAGAAATACATCATATAGTTGAATTTACCAGGCATTATCAATCTCCACAGGCATGCTAATATTTCTAGATATTTAGCTGTGTCTTCCTTTGAGAAAGGGGGCTCTGGTGCTGGTAAAATACTCTTAAGATGCCTCAAAAGAGTTCTTGAAATGAAGTTTTGCTTGGACTTAACAGTGAAGAAACCTGGGATATGGAAGGAAGGATGAGCATGCTGAGAAATGGGAAAATTCAACATATCTGCCCTAATTGGTTTTCTATGTTTAATCCTAAAATATGTAACCAATCTGTCTTTCTTCTCCTAATATATGTGCACATACAACTATACTATATTACTCTATGTTTGAACTGCCTCAAAAGAAACAAAAAAGGCTTGGACTCCAAGTGATCCAATATGTGTTGACAAGATATTGTCAATAATGCATCTGAAATCCTCAATTTGAGGCTTCCTCCCGCCCCAGACAGGAAGTAGCCTTTTTCGCTGCTACTTGATTTTCCCAAAACTTCGTTTTAGTTTTGAATTGGATATACCCTACTTGCTTCTCTGAATGACTCTTTGGTCTTTTAATTCTTCTTCTTTGTCATTCTCCCTGTTTCGCTGCAGTCTAAGAATTCTGTAACTGCTTTCAGGTTGCTTATCTGACCTAAAGCAACTGTTAGCCTTCAGATGCTATAGGGTTGGATCGAAGGTGAGTACAGTAAGTCAGAATCACCATAAACAAAATCATTGCTATCAAGCAATACAAAACAGCTGCACACAGTATCTCATCTAGGAGAAAATCCTAGGAGTTACCTACTCATAATCAGCAGATTGCAAAAAAAAAGTTACTAAATTTTATCAAACACTATTTTAAACAAGCAATATTTTGTATATCATAGGTTTCCAAAACTATATATTGTTGAGGAATATATGCATCCTAGGGACAATGCTTATACTGTAAGGATATGATTATAAGAAAATCTATAATTACCTTTAATTGGTCAACTATAATTCCTACTTTAAGTATAGCCTACTTAACTTTAAGGTGAGGTAGATAGATTGCCTATGTAATTTACTACATGAGAGACTCAGGAACACACATGTTGATTAATCTTTTCTCTTGCAAATGCTTTAATAAATGACAAATGGACATTTGAATTAGGTTGATATAAAAAGCAATGCAACTATACGAGTCCTGGCATGAAGACCTGAGAGAATACCCATGGTCATAAATGTATGCCAAGTTTGAATCCTTAGTACTCGATAGCAGACATGGACAGAATATTTTAGCAATACACTGACACTTCCAATTTTCTTTCTTTCTTTCTTTTTACTGAATAATAAGAAAATATTTTGTTTTATGTGGTTAAAAAAACGGATAAAGAAATAGACCTGAGGCAGTATAGTCAGCCTGGAGAGTTTTGCACAATTCTTTCTGTATGCAAAGGGCTTGGATTGCAATGACAGAAATGGAACCAGAAAGAATTATGATGAGAAAATATGCACTGCTCCATTCATTACCATCACCACTTCACTAGCCAGCACAGCAACTAAGGGAGAAGAAAAGGTTACCAGCAGTTAAAGGACTGTCTTTTGTGCTTAAGACATTTCAAGATATTCAATTGCTTTGAATATTAATTGTATTTATTATACTGTAAGCCATTTGCTTATCTGGCAAGAAAATATATATGTCTAGAAATTCTTTGGCCAAAGCCAGTTTTTGTTGTTGCTGTTGCTATTGCTGTTACTGTTGTTGTTGTTGTTGTTTTTTAAATACATTTTACCTTTTGGGGAAAAAAAGCCTCTCTAGCTGAAGTGTTCCTTAAACATGTTTTCATTAGTGCATACACTCAATCTGATGTTGTGTTTACTGGGGGTATTTACTCAATTAATAATTCTTAAATTAATAACCAAGGGAACTCCATCAGATACACATAAAAATATCTTCAGCTTGCTTTCACATAGTTTCTAAAACTAATTATTGTTCTCACACAAAACATAATCTATTAAGATTTGAATATGGGGAGTTTTTTTCAGAGTTAAAGGCTTATTTAAGTACACCAAATTATTTGATTGCCATAAAGATAATACTCACCAGCTCGCTAATACAGTTTAACCATATTTGTAAAATCCACTCCAGGTAAAATGAGGAGTGGGGGGAAACTAAAGGACTTTTCTGGCTTGAAGTTACAAGTATTCATCACGTGTAACTGTGAAGTATGCTACCTCACCTCCTGCTACTTTTCTGGAATGAGAACAGTGGGAGATGATCCCCCTCTGCTGTGACATAGCGAGGCAGATGTTCACCTGAGTGCTCTCCAGGTGAGAAGCTTAACCACCTGCAGCAAGAGTAAGAAGCGCAGCCCCCAGCTGAGAATTACAACTGCGGCTGGCGTCTGAGGAGACCGCTGCCAACATATCAAATCAGAAGCAGATAAGCAAAACAGAAGCCAGCGTCTCACCGGTAACTGTCCAAATCAAAGAATCTTTTTATAGATGATGGGATTCTGAGACTTTAATAGGCATGCCCATAATGCATAACTTGTGCTTAGATGCCAAGCTTTAACCGCTGTGCTCTTTGAAATTGATGCTTAAAAAAAAAAAAAAAAAAAAAAAGAAAGAAAGCCAGACAAATAGAAACAGAGCTTGGTTAGCTAAGATTCTAGAGCCATGGGGGATGTCATAGAAACAATGAGAGATGCAAAGGCTACAGTTGTGGATTTGGAATTGGTTTATTTCTGCCATCAATAGCTAGGTTATTTTGGTTCTGTCTCAGTATGAATGAGCACAACATTCATATCTCCCAACTGAATGGAGCAAAACAAAGTAATTCTACACATTCCATTTCTAGCAGTTGTTCCTTCTGACTTCAGTATACCTATTTACTGTATCTTACATATTAGTTGGCAACCTATGAAAGACAAAGGAGTATGCTGGATACACAAGGATAATTGTATTTGTGAATTTGAAAGAAATTCAACACGAATCATATTAAGGTTAACTAGAAGCAAAGAGGTATGACTCTTTTAAATATCTCATTTTGTCCCTTGTTCCGATCCCATGGACAGACACAAGGACACATTCATTCCTTGGCTAGAAAGAGTTTCAAAGGGAATTAAGTTCTGAGAGTGGCAATATCATTTAAAAGATATCAAATTGCCTTCTTCCACTAGATCATGGTCCAAACAATTAAGTATTCATTGTACAAAACTCTAGGAATACAAACAGAATCAAAATACAGCTACTAACCTCAAGTTGCTTCCAGAACCGAAAGATATCAAAAGATGTGACCAATTCTGACAGAAAAGACAAGGTATTCACATGTAGAAATCTTGTCATTTTTAGCTTCAATTTTGTTACAAAACTAGAATGAAGGAGTTTCATTGCCTTGACAATTATAATTGCCCCTTTGAAGTTAGTGGTACTCAATAGAATCTAATTGCAAATTAGTTAGGTGGGTCATATCTGCTGGTAGATGAAATCGAAGAATTGAGAGAATTTTTGCTACTTGTGCCAATTGTAACTGAGCTAAATTCCAAACCCTGCCCCTATCACCACTAGATACCCTGTCACAAACCAAGTTATGAAAAATTAGTGTATTGCATGAAATATGTCTGTCATAACTCTTTTCAATTTAGTGTTCAAGTACTTACACCATGAAAAATGAGGCAAAAACAACCAAAGCTTCCCCAGAGTACTACATGCACAATATTATTCTATGTTGCACTTTTGAAAATGTCCCATTAAGCAGGTAGCCAACCTTTTTGGCCCATTACCCTGGAATGTTCTCCTATGGATCTTGTGATAAAGTCAGAGTCACTTATCCAAACTCCAACATCTTTGGACATGTTTAAATAGAGAAAACTAATTAGGAAAATTTACTTCACAGTCTGCTAGATCAATTTTGAAAATATAGACCTACATTGTCTCCAGCACATGCCTGTTAATTTTTTTTAATTTACTAACTGATAATAAATAGTTAAGAAAATAAATAAATGACAACAAACTTTAACTTCTATAAAGTGACTAACTTGGAATGTTTCAGTGGATATAATTCTGGGACACTTTCTGAAACATAAACCTTGAATATATAGTTTTGCACAAGAGAACAAATGCTTTCTTATAAACAATATACTTTGAAATTGTTAAGATTCTTAATGAATCAAGGTAGTTACAGCAATGCCTTCAATATAATGATTAATCTACTTTGAGAACATAAAAAACATGTTTAAACAACTTTATCTGAGGTCATCTGGCTCTCTCTCTCTCTCTATATATATATATACAGTGAACCAGATATGTTTAAAGAAAGATATGTCTTCCAGATTAAAACTGAAGTTTTTCTTTTGGTTGTGAAGCTATAATAAAAGGAATTTAAATAAAATATGTAATATGCAGGAGTAGGAGTATGCTCTGACAAAAGATTATAGGGATACCAAACATTAAGACTAATAATTTTATTCTTCCATATGATTATCTGAAATTTACATTTTGGTTTTCTTTTCAAGATGTCCAGTGAACTATTTTTAAGCATATATTATAAAATTAAATTGGATTCAACAGTATTAATAGTCCCTATATTTGTTGAGCATTAATTTTACATCAAGCAATGTGCTTGGATTTATGTTCATGCACAATATTATGTCACAGTAAAGAATGTATATCCTGATATTATCATATCATAATTTTAAGAGATTTTAATTTTCAAAACCTTAGTCCAAGAACATCGTGAATTCAAATAGTACAGTTACTTCTGTTATGCTTCAAAAACTGTGCCACTATTTCTCAATATTTCTTAGCCTCATTAGCAGATGAGGTGTGGGTGTTCATGGTGGAAGACACTGATTCAGTGTTGGTATCTACCCTCAGAGGAAGAAACTAATAAACCATTTTATACATGGAGGAATGAATGAGATACAAAGCCAACTTGTCTTCACACCAAGACAAAGTCTGTAGGGCTCTGAGATTATTGCCTTTTCTTCCACTCTAATATGTACTCACCTTGATGACATTTAGATCTTCATATATAGGGCAGAATAAGGGATGGTTGTGGAAATGCGAATGTTTGTGTATAAAAAACTTCCAAATTATGCTACCTTGTTAATAAATTCTTACTAATGGTTATATAACTTTAAAAATATTGTTCTTTCTTGAGCTCTAAGGCTTTTGGAGAATATGCATATAATGGGTTCATTATTGTGAACAGTTTTCACCTCTTACCAATTCTGCTTTAATGTTGACATAGTAATAGCTTAGGATTTGACATGTTAGAGATATCTATAGATATTATCAAGTGGCACATATCAGAGCCTGTGCTTTCAAAATATACTATTTGACAAATATTTACCAATACATTCTTGGCCAATTTACATACTAGTAAAGGAACTTGCATCAGATTTAAGCCTAGAAATCAAGTCAGTACTTAAGGCAGATGATTGAATTGGTAGTGACCTAGAAGATCAACCAAAATAAATAGTATTTATTAATTTATAAAATCTTTACAACACCAAGGTTGGCCTTATATGCCTTCATTGACCTTGCCATCACAATGCATTCAACATAAAAATACCATTAGAGACCTGGGGAGATGGTTCAGTGGTTAAAGGCACTTGCTTGCAAAGCCTGACAGCCTGGGTTGGGATTCCTAGTATCCACTTAAAACCACATGCACAAAGTGCATTGGGCACATACTAAAGACCTTTTCCCAAATCCAGCATCTTCCCAGCTCCAGACCCTGCCACCTGGAAGCTGACACCTTAGATCAGTGCTTGCCAGAGGCAGTGATTCAACCCGTGGCCCAGCTGGCATGTCCCAAGTCTGAGCCCACTGGCCAGCGGCTGCCCACTCCACCCTCCCCGCCAGCAGCTCCCCCCCCCACATGTCACCCAATATACAGCCTCCACGCTAGCCATACAGCAAGCAACAGCCACTACCCCTACCCACGCACAGCCTCCCCCCACATCAATGGCCATGCAGCAAGCGGCTACCCTTCCCTTGCTCCACCACCTGATCTGCAGTCCCCATGTGCATCACCAGACACCCAATTTGTGTGCCCAACTGGCACCCCGTGTGTTACCTAGTTCCCACACCAACCTACCACCCCCCAGCAGGTTACATATGTCTTGGCACCCCACCCTCCAACTATGTAGCTCTCACACTCCACACAACCCCCAGCAGGTTGCCCCCAGTATCACCCTTAAAGCCCATCCACTGATCTGAGGGCACACACACTCACAGATAAACAAAGTGAGTGTCCAATCCTCTCCGTGGAGCCCAGTGTACTCCCCAACTACACTATCAAAGTGTAGATAGCGCAAAGCATCCCACCAACCACCCCAAGTGAAATCAAAATGGGAAGATCTCAACACAAGAATAATGCACCAGCTGAGGAAACCATGCCAAATGCAACAACTATACCACAAAAGTGAGAGAGCAGATGCAGGCACAGTATGACATGACACTAAACCCCGATCATACTAATACAGTTCCTAAGGAGAACTTTATGTTGATCATGGAAGTAAAAGTGGACAAATATTTTGAAAAACTACAAAGCCAGCTCACAAGCATTGCCAACAGGCTTAGTATATTGGAGGAGAGTCAAATGGACTTAAGATTGGAAATGTTGGAACTAAAGGCATACCAGCAAGCTGAAGGTCTCAAGAATCAGCTATCCAAATTAAATGAAGACATGTGAAAATATAAGAATGAGTACGAGGAAGAAATAATTAAATCAAACCTTGAAATGGAATCACATCTCAACAGACTCATAGAGACGACCCAAAAAGAAGTTGCAAAAAACAAAAGCCAAATTGAAGTAATAAAAACCTCCCTAGAATCTCTCACTAACAGAATCAATAACTGGGAAAACAGGACCTCAGATATGGAAGATAGAACAGAGGAGAATGCAATAGAAATCAGAAATTTGATGAATTTCAAAAAAGCCAGTGAACAAGACTTGAGGGAAATGTGGGATACAATAAAAGACCTAAACTCAGGATCATGGGGGACCCCAGAAGGAGAAGAAATCATAACTATTCAAGAAAACTTTCCTTACCTTGAAAGAGATAATACCACATTTACAAAAGATGCACATGGGACTCCAACCAAACTGGATCAAAGGAGGACCTCTTCAAGACACATCTTAATTACAATGCCAAATATTGAGGGTAAAGAAAGAATACTTAGAGCAGCAAGAGAAAGAAAACACATCACCTACAAAGGCAAACCCATCAGACTCACTACAGACTTCTCCATAGAAACCAAAAATGCCAGAAGAGCTTGGAATAAAGCAGTTCTGGGCCTAAATGAGTGTGGATTCCAACCTAGTCTACTTTACCCAGCAAAGTTGTCCATCATAATAGATGGAGAAATGAAAGTATTCCAAGAAATTAGCCAGCTCTAAAGTTACTTGAACACAAAGCCAAACCTTCAGAAAATACTACATGAGATATTCCATGAAGATGAGACAAGCAACCAACCCCAAGAAAGGAACAGACAAGGCCCAAATCAATAAAATCAGAAATAACAAGGGAGAAGTCACAACGGACCCCAATAAGATTGGAAGTATCATCAGGTCATATTTCCAAAATCTCTACTCCACAAAATTAGAGAATCTTTAAGAAATGTATGAATTTTTGGACACCTACCAATTACCAAAGCTCAGCCGAGAGGAGATAAAGTTGCTAAATAAACCTATCACAACCACAGAAATTGAATCTGCAATCCAAAAACTTTTCCAAATGGAAAAGCCCAGGACTGGATGGTTTCTCTGCAGAATTCTACCAAACCTTCATCATACAATTGAAACTACTCTTTCTGAAGCTTGTTAAGGATATAAAAAAAAGAAGGAAAGCTCTCATACTCCTTCTACAAAGCTACCATCACCCTAATTCCCAAAGCAGGCAAGAATGCAACAAGAAAAGAAAACTATAGACCCATATCCCTGATGAACTTAGATGCAAAAATCCTGAACAAAATCCTCACAAACTGGATACAATGCCACATCAAAAATATTATCCACCCTTACCAATTCGGCTTCATCCCAGGGATGCAGGGATGGTTCAACATACGTAAGTTGATAAAAGTAATTCACAACATTAATAAACTCAATCACAAAAACCACATGGTCATCTCAATAGATGTGAAGGCCTTTGATAAGCTTCAAAACCACTTCATGTTCAAAACCCTGGAAAGAATAGGCATAGATGGTGTGGTAGTTTGAATAATGTCCCCCAAAAGAATTAAGGATTTATTAAAATTATTGTCTCCAGGCTTTTGGCTGGAGGAAGTGCCACTTTGGCCTAGCCTCCTGGGGACTAATTTGGATGTAAAATACTAAGGATAGATATGCAAAAGAAGAGCCAGAACCCTAGTCTGGAATTCTACATTTTGTGAATCACAGTGTGTTACAGTGTGCTTGCTTGGTGCTGGTGCTGGGCTTCTATCTCTGTCTCTGCTTGCTTCTATGAAAGGGGGCCAGCCTTTTTCCTTAACTTCCCCTAGATCTGTTCAATAAATGTTTTACTCTCCAAATCGTGTGGTTTGTAGATTCATCCCAGGGGCGTGTGGCTTGACTACGACAGGTGGCCTATACCTCAACATAATAAAGACAGTATACAGATCTCCTAAAGCACAAATCATTCTCAATGGGGAAAGACTCAAGGAGTTCCCACTCAATTCAGGAACAAGACAGGGGTGTCCACTCTCACCACTGCTCTTCAACATATTGCTTGAAGTTCTAACCCAAGCAATAAGACAAGAGAAAAGCGTAAAAGGGATACAAATCGGAAAAGAAGAGATAAAACTTTCCCTCTTTGCAGATGACAGGATCATATATATCAGGCCCAAAGAATAGTATAAGTAAAATCCTGAAGGTGATCAGTGCCTTCAGCAGAGTGGCAGGATACAAAATTAACACACAAAAATCAGTAGCCTTTCTTTTTTTAAAAATATTTTATTTATTTGTTTTCAAGCAGAGAGATAGAGAGATAGAGATAGAGAGAAAGAGAGAGAGAGAGAGAGAACCATAGCCACCACCTTGTGGGTCTGGCTTATGTGGGTCCTGGGGAATTGAACCCGGGGCCTTAGGCACTGGAGGCAAGTGCCTTAACCGCCGAGCCATCTCTCCAGCCTCAGTAGCCTTTCTATATGCACAAAACAAATATTCAGAAAAGACATCAGAGAAACTGTTATTTCTATAACCTCAAACAACCTCAAATACCTTGGAATATCACTAACCAAGGTTGATAAAAACTTATATAAGGAAAATACTGAAACACTCAAGAAGGAAATAGAGGAGGATGTGATAAAATGGAAAGACATTCCATGCTCTTGGACAGGGATAATCAATATAGAAAAAATGGCAATCCTGCCAAAAGCGATCTACAAATTCAATGTTATGCCATTAAAAATCCCAGTGTCTTTCTTCACAGACATAAAAATATAATCTCAAAATTTATTTGGAAGAATAAAAGGCCTCAAATAACTAAAACTATTCTAAGTAAAAAAAGCTACTCAGGAGGTATCACCATGCCTGACTTTAAAACATACTACAAAGCCATAGTAACTAAAACAGCATGGTATTGGCAGAAAAACAGACAACAGATCAGTGGAATAGAATTTAAGACCCAGCTTTTAATGCAAGTAGCTCCAGTTACTTGTTCTTTGACAAGGATGCCACCATGTACATTGGGCGAAAGATAGCAAATGGTGCTGGACAAATTGGATAAACACGTACAAAAAAAATGAAAATAGACCCAATCCTTTCAGTATGCACTAGAATCAACTCCAAATAGATCACAGACCTCAATATAAACCAAACAACTATGACCATTCTGGAAGAAAAAATAGGAGGAACCCTACATGAGTTAGGAATAAGGAAAAATTTCCTGAGCAAATCTCCAGTAGCCCAGGAATTGCATCACTCACTTAACCTATGGGACATGATCAGGCTCAAAAGCTTCTGTACAGACAAAAATACCATACTCAGAGCCAATAGAACTCCATCAAACTGGGAGATAATTTTTCCAGCTATAACTCAGACAATGGTCTAATCTTCAGAACCTACAGAGAACTCAAAAAAATTAATAGCAAAAACTCAAACTGCCATCTCAAAAAAGTGGGCACTGATCTCAACAGAGAATTCACAGAGGAGGAAACACAAATGTCCTTTTCTCACCTGAGAAAGTGCTCAGCATCTTTAAGCATAAGGGAAATGCAAAACAAAATCACAATGAGATTCCACCTTATTCCAGTAAGAATGGCAATCATAAAGAAAGCCAATAGCAATAATTGTTGGTGAGCATGCGGGGAAAAAGGAACCCTCATTCACTGATGGTGGGGTTGCAAGCTTGTTCAATAGCTATGGAAAGCACTGTGGAGACTCCTAGCAGAATGGATATAGAGCTACCAATGGACCCAGCTATCCCTCTACTATTCATCTACCCACAAGATGTCACATCTCAGGATAGAGACATTTGTGCATCTATGTTTATAGCAGCCCAATTCATAATAGCTAAGAATTGGAATCAACCAAAATGCCATTCCATGGAGGAATGGATGACAAACTGTGGTTTATTTACATGACGGAGTTTTACTCAGCTGAAAGGAAAAATGACATATTGAAATTTAGGGAAAAATGGTCTGACTTGGAGCAGATCTTACTAAGTGAACTCTCAAAAGAACAGAGTCAAACGCTGCATATTCTCCCTCATATGCAGTTCCTAACAAGGTTAACTGTAAACTCTACATAGTCCAGTCAGGAAAAGTGAGAGTTTGTGAAAAGGGGTTAATAGATGAGGAGGAGGGATGACTTAAGCAGGAAGCTAAGCTATAAGTGGTTCAAATGCACAAAATCCTCATGTGCACACTTTAACATATTGAGCAAGTCGTAGGTGTCATCTGGCAAGAGGGGACGTGAAGAGAAGGGGAGAGAGTCTAAGCCTGTGAAAAATCTATCAGTCTGGCAACTCCTAGTTCCAGTCGCCAGCTCCTTACCTCACTGAGCTGTTGACCAAAGTGACCCATGAGGTCCCCAAAACAAGACAGGATTCTGTCAAAGCTCTTGAAGGCCCTCCCCAGGCTTGAGGCAAGATCCAGTTGCTGAAGAAACTACAGAAAGCCATCTATCAGCATTAGAGACCCTGTGAGGTCCAGAATGGTAAGCAGATCCCAGATGGTAGGTAGTGCAGTGCTGGAAGGCACTGCATAAACTGCCAGGGGAAGCTGGTCAATGAGAGCTGGAGTAAACAGAGACCACTGTCATGAAACGAGGTCTGCCACCAGCAAACACACTGGGAGAGAACAGTGAACCATGAAATGAGAAATTGTGCAATTGAGGAGCCAAAGCTTGGGGGAGGCAATCAACAGCTTTTAGTTCTGCCAAGTAATCCTCTCAGTGACAGGGAGCCCGGAACTGGAACCAGGGACTCAGGGCGAAATACACTGGGAACCAAAATCTTAGGCCTCCAAAGAGAAATGCACTACACAAGTGATTTACAAAGAGGCTACTAATATTAGAATCTAGCTAATTCAGAAATGTATATGTAAGTTAACCTATACTGATCTCACTCTCCGATGGAGATTCTGTTTTTATTTTTCAGAAGGCAGAAGAGAGAGAGAGAGAGAGAGAGAGAGAGAGAGAGAGAGAGAGAGAGAGAGAGAGAGCTATGTATCTTCCAACCCTAACCATGATCTGCAGGCCAATAAGCCGACATCCAGAAAAGAGTTGAGCCACACCAGATCTTCCATGAAGGAGCCATATGGAATCCTGAAGAGAGTGGTGGGATAAACATGAGACCTATACCCACAGCCAATCAGTCAACACAGGAGAAGCCAGACAGACAGACACCAGCGATTTTCAACACAACCTAAAGCTGAAGTACAGAGACCCCTATGACCTCAACAATAATGCAGCCTTAAGACTCACCTACCATGACTCAGGGAACTGAGCAGAAGAAAGGGTGGAAAGATTGTAAGAGCCATGGTAGGGGAGAATTCCCAGAGACATTACTCCTCTCAGTAACAACATACAAAGGGGGTGGAACTGGGCTGACTCCTAGGCTATCCATAACCCCTTACCCCAAGGACTGATTCTGACTACCCACCGAGGAGGATTCCCAGCTGATTGGGGACAGGGAGGAGGGAAATTGGAGAAATGGGTATATCAACTCATTATTTGTTCATTCAATGTATCTAATTATGGATAATATTAATACATACATTATTAAAATTACTATAATAAATAAAGGATGAGTGTTTCATTAGTGTGTGTGTGTGTGTGTGTGTTAGTATACAGTATAGAGAGGTTTGTAATGCCCAGAGCCTGACATGCTAATACAAACGTTCTTGGTTGTCTACCAGAACTAGATGGTAAGATCCTATTGATGAAGACACCAAACCCTTGGGCTGAAGAACTCAGGAATCAAGCTGGACCTATGCTGGAAGCTGCCTTCCTATTGACTAATTGTCCTAAAACCAAGGAGATATGTAGACTCTTTGGGTAGAACATCATTCACATTCTTAGCCTGGACCCTGCAAGTTTGCCACCCTGGCCAAATGTGCCAGTAGGTACACCAGTACTTTATCTCTTAACGAAAAAATTAATTTTTCTCTGATCAGATTTGAGGCCATCTTCACAGGAGGGTTCCATGCCTGGTACTGGAAACGTAATTAAAAGCCTATGGCTAGGGAGGTCTTAATCCCTAACAGAGGATATCTACTACTGTTGTTTAGTTAAATGGGTATGTTTATGCTCAGAAAACTGCCCTCTACATACTTATCTTAAGCCCTTATATTAATTCTACTCTGACTTTTAGTTACATAAACTTCTCTTCTTAGATGGTGTTGACCAGTGGAAAGACTCAAACCACACCAAAGTGCAGAGAACAGACAGTGACATGTTCAGTACTGAGACAATTCTATTCTACAAGACTCTGAGACCATTGGGGAAAATGTGGCAGAAAGAATGTGAGAACTGGTCTGGAGATGTGGCTCAGAGGTTAAGGATGCAGGCTGGCAAAGCCTGATTGCCTAGGTTGGATTTCCCAATGTTCATGAAGAGACAGATACACAGATCCGTGCATATGGAGTTTGGTTGCAGTGGCAGAAGGTACTTGTGTGCCCATTTCTCTTTTTATCTCTCTTGCAAATGAGTAATAAAATTAAAAATAAAATATAAAAAAAATAATGTAAGAACCAAAAGAAGGGTGGGAAGTCCTTAGGGCATTGTCTTCTAGACAAAAAAGACGCAGTGGTTGATGACTGCACAGTAGCTAATGGTACCAACATAAGACCTGTGTGATGTGGAGGGGATAATAACATCAAAATAGAAAAGGAATTAGTTGGAAATGAGAAATTCAATGGGGGTGGCATAGAGGAAGGAGGAAAAAGAGAGTGGTTGGTGAGGATTTATAATTACAATATATTATGTATATGTATGGAAGTGGTCAATAAAAAGTGAAAACATTAAGACATATTGAGGAGAATAATAGTAATAATAATAATAATAATAATAATAATAATAATAAACAGAAATTATACAGTAGCCACCAGAAGGTAATCTACTTGGTCTGATAACATGACCAAGGAAAATATTTGAAAATGTACATTCTATACTAGAGTCCTCAGAAATTTTGATTAATACACTTCCCACACTTTAGTGTCATGAATTTATGAGCCATTTGAAATTGAATTTTGAATCAAATGATGGACTCAAGAGTTGAAGCACTTAGGGTCATAGGTGTATGCTTTCATCCACGGTTAAAAGCTATTCATATAAACATATTTGAATCCACACAGATGAGTCCCTGCCCCACTTGACTAATGCAGTACAGAATTTTGTTTTCCTGATCACAGATTTCAATGGTTGGAAAATAAAAACGGAAATTGAAGCAAACAAGGACTGACTTTAAAATGTGGCCCAGAGTCCAGACTGCTTGTTTTCTTAATCATGTTTGACCATTTGTTATTTTCTTTCCTTCTTAAACACCAAATGGGGCTAGAGTTCTTGATGATTTATTTATTTATTTGAGAAATGGCAAGAGGACACAATGACCTAGATGACCAGAGCCGGGTGGGGAGGGAGGTTTGTTGCTTTCTGATAAGATAAAGATAATTATAGAAGCCTAATGATTTGGTCAGGTTGTAAATGCGGGGAATGCACTCTGCTGACCTTGCTATTTTATTTTGGATTTGTGAATAATGGATAATTTGTTTTAGGGCATTGAAAGGGTTTAAATGTCACTTCCATGAGTATGACCTTGTCATATTTAAGTGCCTGGTTAGATAGAATAATCAGTGTGTAGACCAATGAGTGCTTTCTGTAAATTAAAAGGTTTTGAGAATATGTTTGAACTTGATAATATTTCCATAATTGTTTCATAAAATATATTAAAGAATTATTACTTTAATAAACATCAAAGATGAAATTAAAAAGTGTATAATTATGCAAAGTGAGCACTAGTAACTTTGCCTTATAAATGTCACTTTTAAGAGTCTTCTGTTGAATAATGCAAGGGTTTAAGATTAAATAATATAGATGTAAAATTAAGGCATTTATCCATATTTGTTTCATGTTATTGAGATAATGTATTTCTTACTTAAAAGTTCTTTATCATTTATTCAATCTACTTATCGGAAAGATAATTGTTTAAAAAAGTAAACTGAGACTTATGAAATACTAATAAAAAGGAAAAAGGTACAGCATTGGAGAACTGAAGGAAATACTAGTACCACAAATAACTTTTCTCAAGCTGCCTGCAACTAAAGAATTTAGCAGAAAATTCATGGCACACCAAGCAAAGAGTACTGTAAGAGGTGATTGATGCTGTTTTAGTGTTGTCATAACAAAGACTTGATCATGTACTACTGTGCTTTGAATATTCTGAGCCTTGGCTTTTAATCACACAGATTCTTATGGCATCACACAAGTAGTTCATGGCAGTGCCTCACCTAGAAAGCACTTACTAGGCTGGTGTCCCTAACTTGAGTGGTGTGATTCTGCATCTCTCACTACGAAGGGGACCTTCAGTGGACGGAAGGACTCAGAGATGCACAGGAACCAATAATGTTAATATCTTCTGGGGATGGCACATGAAAAAGATCAAACTGACATAACATATCATGACCCATAGGTAGAAGCTTTCTAGAATAATCTACATCCAGAGTCCCTCATGAGAAAGGCTGATCTTCATGACAAAGTACATTTTCACTTATCTTTTTGCCGTCACCTAGCCTATTTGACTTATTTTCTCTGTAGGTTTCTTTTGAGGATATGTGCAATAAATCATCTGACTAAGAGTTCCCCCTAAGATGAGGCAAAATACTTTTTAAGTAAATCATTTTAAATAAAATGTTTAAGGAATTTGGAAAGGCTTCAGATACTTGAGTCAGGTTTTAATAAAATTTTAATAAATACTATCAATTTACAACTTTTAAAACCTTGATACCCAATAAACATTTTTTATTGTCCATAATGAGTTATGTTATTTAATGGGCAAACAATGAGTTGCTATCCCCAGTTCCCCAATGCCCCTCTTCCCCATCCCCAATCAGCTGGATGTCCTCCTCTGTGGGTTGTTTGGATGAGTCCTTGGGGCAGGGGACCATGGGTGGCCTAGTACTCAGCCTGGTTCTCCTGGCCGAAGTGTGTTGTTACTGAGGGGGCCATGCAAACAGAAAAAGACATTAGAGAGACTGTCCCATTTTCTATAGTCTCTAAGAAAATCAAATACCTTGGAATATCACTAACCAAGGTTGTAAAGGACTTATATAAGGAAAATATTGAAACACTTAAGAAGGAAATAGAGGAGGATGTGAGAAGATGGAAAGATATCGCATGCTCATAGATAGGGAGAATCAATATAGTAAAAATGGCAATCCTGCCAAAAGCGATTTACAGATTCAACGCTATTCCGATAAAAATCCCAACCTTTTTCTTCACAGACGTAGAAAAAATAATCTCTAAATTTATTTGGAAAGGCAAAAGACCCCGGATAGCCAAAACCATTCTAGGTAACAAATCCTACTCAGGAGGCATCACCATGCCTGACTTCAAAACATATTACAAAGCCATAGTAATGAAAACAGCATGGTACTGGCATAAAAACAGAAAGACAGATCAATGGAACAGA
>PVHP010028950.1:0-22718 GCA_004024765.1 Zapus hudsonius | reverse complement strand
TGTGTGTGTGTGTGTGTGTGTGTGTGTATGTGTGTGTGTGTGTGTGTGTGTGGGCACATGTATGTTGGGACATATACACACGTGTGTGCATGTGGAGGCCAAAAGTCAATGTTGGGTGACTGCCTCATTTGCTGTCTTATTTTACCGAGACAGGGTCTCTCACTTGGACCAACAGCTTACTGATTTCAACTAGTCTAGCTAGCCAGCTTGTCCCAGGGAGCCTCTGTCTCCACTACCCATGCACAGCTGCCATATCTACCCAGCATTTATTTTTGGTGTTTTTTGAGGTAAGGTCTCATTCTAGCCCAGACTGACCTGGAACTAACTCTGTCTGGCCTC
The DNA here is from genome assembly GCA_004024765.1 of Zapus hudsonius. Taxonomy (NCBI): domain Eukaryota; kingdom Metazoa; phylum Chordata; class Mammalia; order Rodentia; family Dipodidae; genus Zapus; species Zapus hudsonius. Next base: position 22,379 of record PVHP010028950.1, on the reverse strand, counting down.
AGACTCACAGTGATCCTCCTACCTCTGCCTGGCTCCGTCCCTTTAAAAAATATTTTATGTATTTATTTGAGAGAGAGAGAGAGAGAGAGAGAGAGAGAGAGAGAGAGACAGAAAATGGGCATGTCAGGGCCTCATGCCACCATGAACAAACTCCAGACACATGTGCCACTTGGTGCATATGGCTTTACATGGGTACTGGGGAATTGAACCCAGGTGGGCAGGCTTTGCAAGCAAGCACCTTTAACCACTGAGTCATCTCTCCAGGCCCCCTCCCTCCTTTTTTTTGTTTGTTTTTTTGGTTTTTTCAAGGTAGGGCTGCTCTAGTCCAGGCTGACCTGGAATTCACTATGTTGTCTCAGGCTGGCCTCAAACTCATGGTGATCCTCCTGCCTCTGCCTCCTAAGTGCTGGGACTAAAGGCATGTGTCACCACGCCCAGCTCTCCCTTTTTTAAAAACAGGAGCCAGGCGTGGTGGCGCACGCCTTTAATCCCAGCACTGAGGAGGCAGAGGTAGGAGGATTGCCATGAGTTCAAGGCCACCCTGAGACTACATAGTGAATTCCAGGTCAGCCTGGACTAGAGCGAGACCCTACCTCAATAAAACAAACAAACAAACAAAGAAAGTGTGTGCTATATATAATGTTTTTTTTGTTTGAAATATCTCACTGCACTGTTCAGAATGGCCTTGAACTCTTTTATGTAGCCCAGGCTGGCCTTGAACTCAGAGTGTTCCTCCTGCCTCAGCCTCCTGAGTGCTAAGAAGGTATGTACTACCACACCCAGCCCTCATAGGTTTTTTGTTTGTTTTGTTTTCAAGGTAGGGTCTCTCTCTCTAGCCCAGGCTGTTCTGGAACTCACTCTAGTTCTAGGCTGGCCTCAAACTCACAGCAATCCTCCTACCTCTGCCTCACAAATCAAATGCTGGGATCAAAGGCATGTGCCACGATGCCTGGCTCCTTATGTTTTTTTTTTTAATTTAATATTTTTATTCATTTTCAAGCAGAGAGAGAGAGAGAGAGAGAGAGAGAGAGAGAGAGAGAAAACATACCAGGGCCACCACCCTGTGGCTCTGGCTTATGTGGGTCCTGGGGAACCAAACCCAGGGCCCTAGGCACTTGGAGGCAAGTGCCCCAACCTCTGAGCCATCTCTCCAGCCCTCCTTATGGGGTTTTTATAGCAGCAGTATTAAGTGTGGTCCTGAGACATCTGGCATCCTGAAATTCGTCTAGGGTCTTGCAAGGCCCAAAGTATTTTCATAGTACACCAATCCTTTACTTGCCTCTTACCACAATCACATTTGCACTGATGGTTCAAAATCAAAGATGAGTAGTAAAACTGTTAGTACCACAGCACAAGTTAGTGTGCTGTTGTATTTTCCACTATTACACAGACTTGGTAAAAAGCAAATGAGCTGGTTTCAATAAGAATGTTCTGTATGAAGCAGTAAGATCTGTTATTTTTGTTGTCTTCATCCTTGAGCATGTCTTTCCACTGTTCTTTGTGTTGGAATGCACTTCTGCTATACATCTAATAAAGATTGTGCTAAGGATATGAAGGAGATCTGACTGTGACATCTGTCACTCCATTGGTCACCAGGGTTGACTCAGCTGATCTGCTTGGCTAGGTGGGGGTCCCCTTCCTCAGTGCTATGTGTGTGTCCCTCTGAAGCTGTGCCGGAAGGGCAGCTGCACTGCCCCGTTAGAACTTGAAACAAACTCTCCAGATTGTGCTGAGGACGAGCATGAGTACAAGAGTTGAACTAGTTGCTTTTTTCATGAAATACCATTTTTACTTCAGAAAACAACTGAGAAACAAATTGAAGTTACTGGAGTATTTGGCAGACAATTTCTTAAAAATGAATGAAGTAAACTTGGCATTTTAAAGAAAACATCTGACAGTATTTGTTGCCAGTTGGCAAAATAGGAGTTCTTACATGAAAATTAGAGCTTTGGACAGCTTTTATCTGCCACCAAAAGTTGGGCAGCTTCCTGGTGCTTGGAGGCTTATCTGGAGAGATCGTTGGTGACATTCACAAGTGGGATTCTTTTTAATATTGCATAATGTAATGTGCCAGCATTTGTAATGTCTACATGGCTCAATGCACCAATATTTTTTAATGACAAATGGTGATGCTCCAGTATTACATTTGTGTAAGATACCCATTCACAGTGCCAGTTGGATTTCTGCTTCTAGCCAAGATGGAGTGACAGAGGTATCTTATGCTATTGAACATCTTTTCATGAGTTCATGAACCATTTAGGATCTTTTTTTTTTTTTGAGGTAGGGTTTTGCTCTAGCCCAGGCTGACCTGGAATTCACTCTGTAGTCTTAGGGTGGCCTCAAACTTACGGCGATCCTCCTACCTCTGCCTCCCGAGTGCTGGGATTAAAGGCGTGTGCCACCATGCCTGGCTACCATTTAGGATCTTTACAGAAATATGTAAACAAATTTTTTACCCCCCCTTTTTTTTTTGAGGTAGGGTCTCACTCTAGCCCAGACTGACCTGGAATTCACTATGTAGTCTCAAGGTGGCCTCGAACTCACAGTTATCTTCCTACCTCTGTTGAGTGCTGGGATTAAAGGTGTGTGCCACCACACCCAGATCTTTTGCCTATTTATTATAGTCTTTCTTATTCCTCTTTTTTTTTTTTTTTTGAGGCAGAGTCTCTCTAGACTGACCTGGAGCCCACTTTATAGCCTGGGCTAGCCTCTTACAATGATCATTCTCTCTCAGCCTCCTGAGTGCTGGGATTAAAGGCACGCACTGGGTTTACCTATTAAAATTAGATGAGGGGCTGGAGAGGTGGCTTAGTGGTTAAGTTGATTGCCTCCAAAGCCTAACCACCCAGGTTTGATTCCCCAGTACCCATGTAAAGCCAGATGCACAAAGTGGTGCATGTGTCTGGAGTTTGTCTACAGTGGCTGAAGGTCCTGGTGTGCCCATTCTCTCTATCTCTTTCTCTGCTTGCAAATGAATAAATAAAAATTAGATGATGTGACTCTTCCAACTCTACCAACGAGCCGCAGGCTGATAGCTGACATCCTGGCAAGAGATGAGCCACCTCAGACCTACCATGTAGGATCCACATGGAACCCCGCAGAGAGTGGTGGGATAAGCAAGAGACCTATAACCACAGCCAATCAGTCAACGTAGGATTAACCAACCTAAAGCAGAAGTACAGAGGCCTCTAAGACCCCAACAATAAAGCATCCTTAATACCCATCATGACTCAGGGAACTGAGCGGAAGAGGGGGCAGAAAGACTGTCAGAGACATGGTGGGGGAGAACTACTGGAGACAGTAACAACATACAAAGGGGGGGTGGAACCAGATTGACTCCTAGGCTATCCATAACCCCCTGCTTCATGGACTGATCCAGACTACCCACGGAGGAGGATATCCAGCTGATGGGAACAGGGTAGAGGGAAAACAGGGAACTGGGAATACCAGTGTATCTAATTATGGATAATAAAGGAAAAAATATATTAAAAAATTAGATGAGCCAGCCTTGTGGTACACACCTTTAATCCCAGGACTCAAGAGGAAGATCACCGTGAGTTTGAGGCCAGCCTGGGACTATAGAGTGAGTTCTAGGCAGACTGGGCTAGAGGGGGACCCTACCTCAAAAAAAAAACCAAAAAAAAAAAAAAAAAAACCAAAAGACAAAAAAAAATTAGATGAGGGCTGGAGAGATGGCTCAGCAGTTAAGGCACTTGCTTCCAGTGCCTAAGGCCCAGGGTTCAATTCCCCAGGACCCACATAAGCCAGACTCACAAGGTGGTGACCCTGGTACATGCTCTGTCTCTCTCTCTGCTTGAAAATGAATAAATAAAATTTTTAAAAAATTAAAAAAATATTTTAAAAATTAGATGAGTTCTCTTTATTGTTCAGCTGTGACTTTCTTTATAGATTTCTTCACAGGGTCAGCTCTCTGTGCTTTGCTGTCATAGTTCTCTGGCCTTCTAGGTGCACCGGGGTCTCTTGCCTGGCTTTATGTGGGTCCTGCAGAATTGAACCCAGATTGGCAGGCTTTGCAGGCAAGTGCGTTTAACCACCGAGGTGTCACCTCATTGAGGAGGTGTCAGCCCCCTTATTATACTTGTTGAGTTAGAAAAGTGAGAAGGCTTAGCAGTAAGAATCTGAAGGCAACTACCAATTTGCCATTCTTTTATTTTTATTTTTTTAAATTTAATTTTTGGTTAGACTGGCTGACCAGGGAGCTCATTACCCCCATAGGACTTGGTTTTTAGACACTCATGGCCATGTCCAGCCTTTTATGTGGGTTGTGATGATTGAACTCAGGTCATCTTAGGCCTCTCAGGCACTCTTACCCACAGCTATTTCCCCAGCTGTCATAGTCAGCCACACACCGCTGGGATGAATCTCCAAACCAGGCACAATTTTGGGGAGGAAAGTATTTATTGAAATAACAGATCCAGGAGAAGTTAAGGAAAGGCTGGCCCCCCTTCACAGATCCCAAGCAGAGACTGAGGCCCAGCACCTCCAGAAGCAAGCAAGCATACTGTAACACTGTAACTTACAAAACAACAGAACTGCCAGACTTGAGTTCTGGCTGCTCTTTTGTATATGTATCCCTAGTATTTTGCATCCAATTTAGAAATACCTCAGGGACAGACCCCAGGAGGCCAGGCCAAAGTGACACCTCCTCTAGCCAGAAGGCTGGAGACAATTTACAATTATAATAAACCTTTGATTCTGTTGGGGGATATCTGTTCAAACTATCACACCAGCCATGCCTCTGTGTCTTTAAACTTAAATATTACAATTGAGTTCAGTTCAATTCTCTTTCTCTTTTTTTCCTGAGGTAGGGTCTTGCTCTATCCCAGTCAAATTCACTATGAAATCTCAGTTCATTTACAGTGGCTGCCACACCCATTCTCATTCTCATATATATATTCATATTCTCTCTCTCTGCTTGCAAATAAAATTTTAAAAAAGAATTGATGAGAAAAATACAAAGTGGGAGCCAGGTGTTGTGACACACAACTAATGCCAGCACTTGGGAAGCAGAAGTAGGAGGATCAACTTGAGTTCAAGGCCCTGCAGGGTCTACATAGTGAATTCCAGGTCATTCTGGGCTAAGTGAGACCTGTGTGTGCATGTGTGTGGGTGACTTCCTCATTGTTCTCCACCTTTTCACTGGAATTCACTGTGTAGTCTCTGGGTAGCCTCAAATTCAAGGCGATCCTCCTACCTCTGCCTCCTGAGTGCTGGGACTAAAGGTATGTGCCACCACACCCAGCTGGCTGGCTGGCTTCCTTCCTTCCTTCCTCTCTCCCTTCCTTCCTATAGGATTTCATATAGCTCAGGCTGGCCTTGTACTCACTATGTAGCGGAGATTCTCCTGTCTCAGTATCTGGAGTGCCAGGCTTACAGGCATTCACAGCCATGTCCCCCTTTCATCAGTGTCTTAACCCACTGCTCTGTTTCTCTTGCAGTTTCATGGTGATGATATGGCATCTGCCAGCTCTAGTCGGGCAGGAGTGGCCCTGCCTTTTGAGAAGTCTCAGCTTACCCTGAAAGGTAAGTTGACACTGTGTGAGGTGTTCGTTATTTAAGGTCCTGCCCAATCTCTGGGTAGGATGTGGATATATTCATCACATCTTGTTCTGATGAGCCACATTTTCTGAAAAAGCTTATGGATGTTCATTCTCATGAGGAACTCCTGAAAAAGAAGGAAAACCACTTGAAGCTGGTAATCAGCAGGCAACATTTCTCATGCTCAGAGCTGAGCTCCTGATTTCTTCCTTATAGTCTGTATTCAGCCCATCAGCAAGTCTGGTATCCACAGTTCAGCACTCCCCTTTACCTTCCTATCTCAGCCCATCGCCATTATTCTAGATCAGGGCAGTACTCCTGCTGCTTCCCTTTGCCCTCCATCATGCTGTTGGCTTTACTACAGCCAGTGCTCTTGTTAAGTATGTAAACTGGATCTGTCACACCTCCGCTCAGACCAGTTCTTCCATCTCAGAGTGAAAGCTTATGACCTCACAGGCACAAACTCCTTTCTCATCTCTTGTTGACCTTGCACATTCACTCTGCTTGAACCTCACAGGCCTCTTGGCTCTTCACTGTATGCCTAGGCAGGCCTCTGCCTCTGCCTCTGCCTTTGGGCCTTGCACTTGTCACCCCCTTAGAGCAAAAGCTTTTAGCTTGCTTTCTTCCATTCTTAGTTCTATCGTAGATGTCACCCTCTTCAGTGAGGCCTTCCTGAACATACCCACACCTCTCCCTCATTTCTTCATATCTGTTCCCTTCCCCACTTTATGTATATGTTTGTTGTTGTTTCAAGTCGGGTCTCATTTAGCCCAGACTGACCTGGAATTCACTATGTAGACCCTGCAGGGCCTTGAACTCAAGTTGATCCTCCTACTTCTGCTTCCCAAGTGCTGGCATTAAGTTGTGTGTCACAATGTCTGGCTCCCACTTTGTATTTTTCTCATCAATTATTTTTTAAAAATTTATTTGCAAACAGAGAAAGAGAGAGAGAATATGAATATATATGATAATGAGAATGGGTGTGGCAGCCACTGCAAATGAACTCCAGATACATATGCCACTATGCCACTTTGTCTGGCTTTATGTGGGTACTGGGAAATGAAGCTTGGGCTGCCTGGCTTTGTAAACAAGTGCCTTTAACCACTATACCATCTCTCCAGCCTTTATCAACTCTTGTCATTGTTGAACACACACACACACACACACACACACACACATATATATATATTTGCGTGTGTATGGTGTGTGTATATACGTATGCATGTTCATTTATGTATGTGTACATGTGTGCGCATGTGTGTGGAGGCCAGATATTGGGTGTCTTCCTCATTGTTCTCATTTACTGAGGCAGAGTCTCTCTTTCTTTCTTTCTCTTTCTTTCTCTCTCTCTCTCTCTCTCTCTGGTTTTTCAAGGTAGAGTCTCATTCTAGCCCAGGCTAACCTGGATTTCACTCTGTAGTCTCAGGCTGGCCTTGAACTCATGGTGATCCTCCTACCTCTGCCTCCCAAGTGCTGGGATTAAAGGTGTGTGCCACCACACCCGGCGAGTAATTATAACTTAATAAAAATACATAGCTGGGCATGGTGAGTCACACCTTTAATCCTAGGAGGCTGAAGTAGAAGAATCATCATGAGTTCAAGGCCGGCCTGAACTAGAGTGAAAGCCTGTCTCAAAACAAACAGGGGGCTGGAAAGATGGTTCAGTGGTTAAAGGTGCTTGCTTGCTTGCAAAGCCTGAAGGCCTATGTTTGATTCCCCAATACCCACGCAGAGCTGGATGCAAAGAGTGGGACATGTGTCTGGAGTTCGTTTGCAGCAGCTGAAGGCCTGGCTTAAATAAAAATATTAAAAAAAAAAATCAGACACAAGCTGGGTGTGGTGGCGCATGCCTTTAATCCCAGTACTCGGGAGGCAGAGGTAGGAGGATTGTCATGAGTTCAAGGCCACCCTGAGACTACAGAGTGAATTCCAGGTCAGCCTGGACTAGAACGAGACCCTACCTCGAAAAACGAAAAAAAAAAAAAAAGAAAAATCAGACACAAGCCTTTACTCTCAGCACTCGGGAGGCAGAGGTAAGAGGATCACTGTGAGTTTGAACCCAGCCTGAGACTACAGAGTGAGTTCCAGGTTAGCCTGGGCTAGACCCAACCTGGAAAAAAAAAAAAAACTCTTGTAGCAATTGTTACGAGAGTGCCTATTTCCCTATATCTTTGTCAGCACAAGGTGGTATCAGACTTATATTTTGGCCACTTTGAATTTTTGACTGGTAGGAGACTGTTTTCTGGGCTAGTGGTGTAGCTCAGTTGGTAGAGTGCTTGCCTAGCATGCATGAAGCCCTGGGCTCAGTCTCCAGTGTGTTAATACCTGTAACCCCAGCACTTGGGAGGTGGAGGCATGAGGATCAGAAGTTCAAGGTCATCTTTGGTTACATAGAGAATCAATACCAGCTCAGGATACATGAGGCACTATCTCAAATATAACACAAAATAAAACAAAGCCAACAAAAACTAGGAAAAAAGAACTAGACAAACCAAACTGTTGTATAGTTGAGGGAATTGGCCTGGGAACTGGGAGCCTTGGTGGTAGCCTCAACTTGATGACTAGCTCTATGATTTTGGTTAAATTATGTCACCTCTCTGAACCTTTCTTGGCCTGCCTGTAAAACAAATAGTTTGAACTTGTTGGTTTTAGAGATTGTCCAGATCAAAACTGTAGGATTAAAACTAGTCAATGTATTTATGGTAAGTTATGCAGAGCGCCTCTATCACCACCAGGTGGCCTCAGCTAACTTTGGTGTATGTGTAAGGTAGTACATTTTCTATTCTCTTCTTTTCTCTGGGTGGCAAACCTTTTTCCAACCTCATCCCTTGTTGCTTCTGAATCTTATCTGAAACTGGTTTGTGTGTGTGCATGTGTGAGAAGTTGCTTCAAGCAGACTGGTGTGGTGGATTTCACTTTTGCCATTTATTGAGCTTTATAGGACTTTCCCCTCCTGGAAGGGTCTGGGTGGGGAATTTGTCAACTCTCAACAGAGAGGACTTCAGGGGAGGCTAGTCTTGGTGTAATGGGCATGGAACACCAGTTATATCCTCTGATTTTGGGGTACAGGATGTAAGGTGTTTCCTATTGACCTGAAATTCCCCCATGGAATTTCATGGAAAGATACATGCCCCTTGAGGTGTAATACTTGCTCGGCCTTGTGCTCTTTGAGTCTTGGGCTTGCTGGTGACAAATGAAAATGTCTGCTGGCCATGGTAATGCATGTCTGCACTCATGGTACTCAGAAGATGGAGGCAAGAGGATCACAAGCTGAGACACTCCTTGGCAACATGGTGAGTTCTAGGTCAGTCTGGGCTTCATCACAAGACCTGTCTCAAACAATGGGACACAGCAACACAACCAAACTAAAACAAACAAACACAAAAGGGAGAAAGGCCTATGAAGGCTCTAAGCAGAAGAAGCAATATATATCATCATGTAGAACAAGCACTCAACCTGACACCCTGGAAGAGCAGCGACAGTCTAGGCAGGACACATAGCATGGTGTGCAGCCAGGCTGTCTGGGCACATTCTGGCTCAGGGCTCTCTGCCTGTGTAGGCAGGGCAGAGATCTTACTTGTTTCCTTTTCCTCCTCTTCTTCCTCCTCCTCCTTCTCCCCTTCTTTCTTCTTCCCATCCTTCCCATCTCTTCCATCTTTCTTCTTCAGCAGAGCCTCACTATGTGGCCCTGGCTGCTCTAGAATTTGCTATGTAGACCAGATTGGCCTTGAACCAGTAGCAATCCTCCTGCCTCTTCCCAAGAGTGGGATTACAGGCATGTGCCTTAGTGACTTCACTTTCAAGCTTCTTTCTTTCTGGGCAATGTGGGTGATGTATTTCCTTCTTTATGAGTTTGTCCTTAGGATTTAGTTAGATAAGGTGGGCATTGCAAAGTGTCATAAGTGCTTGCTGAATCTTAGCAATTATCTTTAAACTGTTCTTAAAATATGTATGATTTACAAAGAGTGAGAGAACAGTGCTTAGTGCTCTGAAGTTTATGGTGAAACGCATATATGCTGATGGGAGTCCACATAGGTTTACAAAGGAATTGAGTAGTTTTAAGAACTTTTTTTTTTTTTGGTTTTTCGAGGTAGGGTCTCGCTTTAGCCCAGGCTGACCTGGAATTCACTATGTAGTCTCAGGGTGGCCTTGAACTCACGGCAATCCTCCTACCTCTGCCTCCGGAGTGCTGGGATTAAAGCCGTGTGCACCACGCCCGGCCCTTAAGAACTTTTTTAAAAGATTATTTTATTTGTAAACAGAAATAGAAGAGAAGGGAAGGAGAGAGAGAGAGAGACAGAGAGACAGAAAGAGAGAATGGGTGTGTCAGGGCCTCTAGCCACACTGTAAACAAACTCCAGATGCATACACCACTTGGCTTCATATGAGTACTGGGGAATGGAACCCAGGTTGTTAGACTTTGCAGGCAAGAGCCTTAACTGCTGAGCCATTTCTCTAGTCCCTTAATTTTTTTTTTAAAAGTTCATGATATTTGAGAAAAATTAGAAATACATGCAAACATATACATTTTTGGTAATTATTTCAAAGAAAAATTACAAGCAATCATTTCAGTAATTAAAAAAAAAACTATCTGGATGTGGTGATGCACGCTTTTAATCTCAGTACTTGGGAGGCAGAGGTAGGAGGATTGCTGTGGGTTCAAGGCCAGCCTGAGACTACATAGTGAATTCCAGGTCAGCCTGGGCTAGAGCAAGACTGCCTTGAAAAACAAAACAAAACAAAAAAAGTTGGGCATAGCCAAGTACATCTGTAACCCCTGTCACTGGGGTATGGTGGAGGGTGGAGCCTGGTGTTGAGGGTTGGGAAGAGAGAGTTGAGAATCTTGGGGGCCAACAGCAGCTCTGGATTGAGAAAGAGACCCCCATCTCAAGGAAGTGAACAGATGGGCACCAAGAGAAGGATATACAACATTGTCCCCTGGCCCCTGCACCCATGTGCAGGGGGTGTGTGCATTTGCACATACTTATGCACACACCACAAGTCACACAAACAATACCACACACATGCACAAGAAAATAGTTAACATATCCATTGAATGGATTTTATTATAGTCATTTAAAAATTAATTTGGGGGCCTGGAGTATAGTAGAACTCTTGCCTATTGTGCTGTTATGTTAAGAATATTTTTTCCCATACGTTTCAGATTATATTATGTACCTATATGTCTCTAAAAAGTTTTTAAGTTAGGACAAAGCAAAAATATTTTATTTTTAGGAAATAACCAAAAAGCACCAGAATCTGTGCTGCAGGGAGGCATCTGCTCATCTGGTCGCTCTCTGTCTCATCTTCTACTGTTTCTCCTGTGCAGTGGTGTCAGCCAAGCCCAAAGTGCACAACCGCCAGCCTCGCATCAACTCCTATGTGGAAGTGGCGGTGGATGGGCTCCCCAGTGAGACCAAGAAGACCGGGAAGCGCATTGGGAGCTCTGAGCTTCTCTGGAACGAGATCATCATCCTGTAAGGGACTCACTTCTCTTGGCATGCAGGAGGAAGGGGCAGAAGAGGTGTTTCTGGGGGTGGGGGCCCTGCAGCCTCTGCTGCCCCCATGCTGCTTCTCTCATTGAGCTCAGACAGAGCTCATTATTAGCTAGGGCCTTACTGGACAGCATTGTCGTCTGCTTTTGTCCCTCACTAGATGTCAGCAGTATAGCTTTCCATCACTGGGATGTGATGAATCACGTGTTTGTTTTCCAGGAATGTCACAGCCCAGAGTCATTTAGATCTGAAGGTCTGGAGCTGCCATACCTTGAGGAATGAGCTGCTGGGCACTGCCTCTGTCAACCTCTCCAATGTCCTGAAGAACAATGGGGGTAAAAGTACGTGTGAGACAGTGGGGCTGGGGAGGACATGGCAGGCAGTTCTGGGGTTGGCTGTGGTGCCTCTGTCCCTGGAGGCCATCTGTGGAGTTTGGGGGAGGTTTGAGCACTCTGTCTCCTCTGGGGTTCAGCCTCCTTTGTCCAGGGTCCATAGAAGGATGGTGGAGAGTTGGGTCTCTTAACCCTTCTTTAGGGATGAAGATTTTCCTTCTACCCCTCTTTTTGACTCAGGAGACATATGATAAAAATTAAACTGTCAGATGTCTCCAGCTGAAGTCATTGCTTTTCTCCTTCTAGCCCTAGAACAGAACAAAGGAGCTGTGTGTGCATGCCCGTGTGTGCATGGCCGTGTCGATGTGTGTGTTTGGGGTAGGGTTACAAATGGTGCCCTGTGCCTACTAGGCACTCAGTAGGCCTTTACTGGCTGTTGGGATGTGACAGCAGCACCATCTGAATTATTGAGGGTTCCTCTGCTTCTGGACATATAAATCCTCATGTCTGTTCTTTGCTGTTTGTGGCCAGTGGCCTAACCCGTGCCTGTGGGCTATGGACCCTCCCTCATAAAGCCTCTATTCAGAGCAGTACCATATGTGGCAGCTGAATGCTATAGAAAGAAAGGCTCTTTTTTCTCTTGATGTCTGCTGTCAAGAAAATATTTTCTGGAAGTGGATTTAGCTTAAACGAGATGTGGGGGCAGGGAATGTTGAGGCTCAGGGAGAGTGGTTGCATTGATTCGAGAGTCTTCTTTCAGAACTCATCCTTTCTGATGGGCCACTCAAGAGGTATTTGTACCTTCTCTACTGTTTCCTTTCTGCTGGGCACACAGAGACACAGAGAGGAATTGTTCCAGCCCAGGGATGTGCCTGGGCTGATTGATTTGTCATCTGAATTGTCTTTCTTTCCCCCTTTGATTTTTCAACACAGGGTTTCATGTAGTCCATTAGGCTGGTCTTGAACTCAATATGTAGGCAAGGATAACCTGGAATTTGCAATCCTCCTGCCTCCACCTTTTGAGTGCTGTGATTACAGGCATGTGCTACAATGCCTAGTTTCTGAGTTGGCCTTCATTCAAACCCTAGCCTGCTTTTTGTGATTTTGAAGTTATATTTATTACATTTTTGTGGACATTCTTACATTAAGATATCGCCTTCCTGAGCATGATATTAATCCTAGCACTCAGGAGGCAGAGGTAGGAGAATCACTGTGAGTTCAAGACCAGCCTGGGACTATAGAGTGAGTTAGTTCCATGTCAGCCTGGACTTGAGTGAAACTCTACCTCGGAGTGTGGAGGGGGGAAGCAGCATTTAGGACTGGGGAGAGCTTGGTGGATAAAGTGTTTGCCATATAAGCATGAGTACCCAAGTTCAGAACCTCAGCACCCACATAAAAAGCCAGAGACTGGCTTGGGGAGATGGCCTAGTGGTTAAAGGTGCTTGAGGCAACCCTGCTGACCTTAGTTTGATCCTCCTCAGCACCCATGTACAGCTGGACTGAAAGTGGCATACACATTTGTGATCTCTTTATGCCTATGGCAGTAGAAGGTGGAGCCATGAGAATCCAGCTTTGTGGAGCAGTTAGGCTGATGCACATCATGGCACAACCGCAGCCAGAAACTCTCTTTCAAACAGGTGGAAGTAGAGACCTTGAGGTTGTCTTCAGACCTCTATATGGGCACCTACACACTCTGACAAATAAAACATGGCCCAGGGCTGGAGAGATGGCTCAGTGGTTAAAGGCACCTGTTTGCAAAGCCTGAGAGCCTGGCCTCAATTCCTCAGTACCCATGTGAAACCAGATGCACAAAGTGGTGCACACATTTGGAGTTTGTTTGCAGTAGCGGAAGGCTCTGGTGCACCCATACTTACTCTCTTCTCTCTCTCTGTTTCTAATAAATAAATGAAAATATTTTTTAAAAAAGGCCCAGTCACACCTATAGATGAGAAGAGGTGGAGACAGGAGAATCCATGGGGAGTTGGGGGCCAGATAGCATGATGAAAGCCCAGTTGAATATAAGACCCTGCACCTTTTAAGATGGAAGGTGTGGACTGACACCCAAAAGTTACCCTCTGGTCTTCACACATGCATCATGGCATGTGTATGCCTACACTCAAACACATGCATATACCGCTATACACATGCCTCCCCCAAAACATGTAGCACCAGCATGAATCTGCTTACCTTTTTTCTTCATTCATGTAGTCAACATTGGCTTAAAATAAATTAAATAAATAAATATATATATATATATATATATTTTTATATTTTTATTTATTCATTTTCAAGCAGAGATACAGAGAGAGAGAGAGAGAGGGAGAGAGAGAGAGAGAGAGCACCAGGGCCACCACCTTGTGGGTCTGGCCCATGTGGGTCCTGGGGAATTGAACCAGGGGCCTTAGGCACTGGAGGCAAGTGCCTTAACCGCTGAGCCATCTCTCCAGCCCCAATATATATATATTTATATTATTTATATATATATATTTTTTTGGGGGGGGGTTGGAGGTTGCAAGGTAGGGTCCCAATCTAGCCCAGTCTGACCTGGAATTATTCTCAGGCTGGTTTTGAACTCACAGCAACCCTCCTACCTCTGCCTCCCAAATGCTGGGATTAATAGGTATGTGCCACCATGCCCTGTTTTAAATAAATAAATATGGTTTGGGTATTCTATTTTATTTTTTTGTTATTTTGAGGTAGGGTCTTGCTCTAGTCCAGGCTGACCTGGAATTCACTATGTAGTCTCAGTTTGGCCTTGAACTCACGGTGATCCTTCTACTTCTGTCCCCTGAATGCTGGGATTAAAGGCATGTGCCACCATGCCCAGCTAAAATATTGTTTTAAAATATTTTCATTTATTTATGATAGAGAGGAGAGATTGAGTATGAATGTGCTACAGCCTCTTGCTAATGGAAATGAACTCAAGATGACTGCACCATATTGTATATCTGGCTTTATGTGGGTACTGGGGAATTGAACCCTGACCAGCAAACTTTACAAGCAAGTACCTTTATCTGCTGAGCCATATCCCCCAGCCCCAGCTTTATTTTTTTTTTGGTGGTAATGGAGATTGTACTTAAGATCTTGTGAATGCTAGGCAAGGGCTTTACAACTCAGCTACACTTCCAGGCCCAACTTAAGCTTTTGATTCTAAAAGTAATTGTAGCGGCTGAAGAGATGGCTTAACAGTTAAAGGTACTTGCTTGCAAAGTCTGCTGGCCCAAGCCAAACTAAAACTCCTTTAAAAAAAAATATATATATATATATACTTATTTGCAAGCAGAGAGAGATAGCAGAGAGAAAGAGAGAGCACAAGAGAGCATCACAGCCTCCAGTCATTGAAAACGAGCTCCAGATGCATGCACCTCTGTGCATCTGTCTTCATGTGGGTACTGGGGAATCAAACTTGGGCTGTTAGGCTTTTTAGGCAAGTGCCTTAATCGCTGAGCCATCTTTCCAGCCCCATCCTTTCTGTTTTTTTCTCTTTTCTTTTTTGATGTAGGGTCTCATTCTAACCCAGGATGTCCTGAAGCTCTTTCTGTAGTTCCAGGCTGACCTCGAACTCATGGTGATCCTCCTACCTCTGTCTCCCAAGTGCTGGGATTAAAGGTGTGCAGCACACCACACCTGGCTTTCTTTTTTATTTAATTAAGCAGAGATAGAAAAGAGACAGATAGAATGGGCACACCAGGGCCTCTAGCCACTGGAAAAAAACTCCAGATGCATGTGCCACTTTGTGCATCTGGCTTTATGTGGGTACTGGGGACTTGAATCCAAGTCATTAATTAGGCTTTGCAGGCAAGCACCTTAACTGCTGAGCCATCTCTCCAGCCTTATTTATTTTTAATTGTGATAAAATATAAATAACATAAAATTTCCTAACCTAGGTATGGTCCCCCACTACCTCACAGTGACTGACTAAGGCCTTCATTATCCCACAGTGAATGTCATAACTCCACTGAGGAGGGTCTCTAGGGTAACGGGAGCTGGGGCAAGGGGATAAAAGAGAATAACCTGTTATAATTAATATAAAAATTTTTAAAAATCTAAAAAAATTCCTACTTTATTGCTGGGCCCTCTCCCCAGCCTCATCACTTAAAAATTTCAATATTTATATGTTTTTTTCCTAACTTTTTTTTTTCTTTGATTAGCTTAAATCTTTTGTGTGTTTTGCTTTCTGTGCCGTGGATGAAACCCAGGCCTTGTAATATGAGGCATTGGTTACAGCTGTTGCTGGCAGCCGGACATGTGTGTGGCCAGGTGGCTAGTGGACCCATCAGATCAGAATCTGATGGGAAGTATGGATCTTAATCAGAAGCAGGCCACTTTTTCTTAGAAAAACAATCATACACACACACACACACACACACACACACACACACACGATATGTGCACACAGATAGGCAAACATCTCTAGAGCTGGACATTAAACACACTGAAACCAACAAAGTTCTTCTGACCTTCTTCTACCTTCTTCTACCCCACATGAGAGCCCTGGCTTTTGGCATCATCTCTGTATGTATTCATTGCCTCAGATCTGTTATTTACAGGGGAGTGATTAGAGAATTGCCACACTCATCCTGCAGAGAAAACTGAAGTAGGCTTTGACAAGCTCCCTGCTTATGCGCTCTTATGTATGGCTCTTTCTTTCCCCCATATGCGTCTCTCAGGTTGGAAAAAGAAAACAGCTTCTTATTTATTTAAACATCTTATGAGCAGAGATTTGTTATGGTACTTCACCTCCTGAGAACAAACTAGCTAGTCAGAAGCTTGGGCTATTCCCAGGCTCCTCCTTGAAGATGGGAGGGTTCTGGTGGGTGGGCTTCGGGCAACCAACAGACAGTGCATGCATTTATTTTCAAGTAAACACAGCACTGTTTTTCTACTAAAAGATAAATCTTCTGAACATTGGAAGCTGATTCAGAGAGAGAAGAGAGAAAAAGACTTTGTTGTTATTCATTTAAAAACATTTTGGAAGTTAAATTTGAAAAATCATTTCTCTCTTCAGCTGAGGAGAAGGTAGATAGGGGAGGAAAGTGAAGGGCAGTGTGCAACAGTACTATGGACTGGTAAGGGACTTATCTTTTAGGTCATTGATGTAAGCCACAATGCCTTGAATGGGCCTCATGGTAGAAATGACTAACTCAGTTAGCCAGTTAGTTATTTTTGTAAACCTGGTAAACCACTGAGACCTGATCTTTTTCAACTTGTGGAATGATTGCAGTAATACTAGATTCTGAGAAATTTTCTCTTGTTCCTGAAACTGAATATTATTAGTATTACTTTTGATCTTAAAAGCAACATAAAACTTTATGCATGTGTATTTTGCAACAGTTTAAAAAGAAATAGCAGGGGAGCTAGAGAGATGGCTCAGCAGTTAAGGCACTTACCTGCAAAACCTAACGACCAGAGTTCAATTCCTCAGTACCCATGTAAAGCCAGATGCACAAGCTGGTGCATGTGTCTAGAGGTTTTTTGCAGTGGCTAGAGGCCCTTGTGCACCCATTTCCCTCTATCTGTCTTTTTCTCACTCTCTCAAAAAATAAAATAGCTGGGCTGGAAAGATGGCTCAGTGGTTAAAGGTACTTGTTTGCAAAGTCTGATTGCCTGTGTTTGATTCCCTAGTACCCACATAAAGCAGATGCATTAAGGGGTACATGCATTTGGATGTTCGTTTGCAGTGGAAGAGGCCCTGGTGCACCCATACTTTCTCTTAAATAAATAAACAAACAATTAGCAGAAGGAAAACTATAAACACTTAAAAAGCAACGCATGCTTCTAAAAATAAAAATACTAATATTCTGATTATTTCATGCATATTATAAACACTATTGTTCTGAATTCTCTATATATGTAAAATATAGATACAGATAATACACATACATAGATGCTCCTCAACTTTGGTATTCTATCTAGATAAGCCTATTTTAAGCCTGAAAGAGCATGCAATGCACTGGTCCCACTGAGCATCAGAGGGTGGCACCATAGCATACTGTGGAATCTGATCTTGTGGCTTGTTGGGAGCTGTGGCTCACATTTCTTGCCAGGATCTACAGAGGACCCAATAGCATCACATATCACTAACTAGGGAAAATATTCAAGTTCACAATCTGGAGTGTGGGTAGGAGAGTTGGCTCAACAGTTACAAAGCCTTGATGGCTTGGGTTCGATCCCCCAGTACCCACATAAAGCATGATGTTTAAAGGGGTATGTGTATCTGGAGTTTGTTTGCAAGGGCAAGAGATCCTGACACACCCATACTCATATTCTCATTCTCTCTCTCTCTCTCTCTCTCTCTCTCTCTCTCATGAACACACACACATATATATTTGGGTTTTTGAAGTAAGGTCTTACTCTAATCCAGGTTGACCTGAAACTTATTTTATAGTCCCAAGCTAGCTTTGAACTCACAGAAATCCTACCTCTGCTGGGATTAAAGGCTTGTACCACCATACCTGGCTTCAAATAAATGAAAGTATTTTTAAAAATCTGGAGTGTAGTTTCTCCTGAGTGGATATTATTTTTGCACCATCATTAAGTTGATTTTGGGGGAGTGGTGGTACTGATGTTCCAACCCAGGCCATTGCACTTGCTAGGCGAGCACTCTATCACTGCAAATCCCAGCAAGGTGCCTAGGTTGGCTTTGAATTTGAAATCCTGTTTCATTCGCTTCAGCAATTTGTCTACCAGTGTGCTCTACCTTAGCCAGCATAAACTTGAAAAACCCAGAGTTGAGTCATTATGACTTGTGTGCACATTTAATTTCCATGACTGATGTGGATTGAGTCACTTTTCTTTTGGGTGAGGAAATAGGCTGGAAGTGCCATGGAACTAACCCAAGTTTGTACAACAGGCTTGGCAGAGTTGGAGTTTAACTCAGGACTCTATCCCCAAGATTTGCTTGTGACCTCTACATTCTGCCTTCCTTCCCATGCAATGCTGTGCTGGGGATGGGAGCCTGGGCCCTGAGCTGTGTGCTCAGCCTTTGCCCTTTCTTCCTGGGAACCTCCAGTTCCTTCTTGTTGTTGTTGTTTTTCCAGGTAGGATCTCACTCTAGCCCAGGCTGACCTGGAACTCACTATGTTGTCTCAGGGTGTCCTTGAACTCATGGCGATCCTCCCAACTCTGCCTCCCAAGTGCTGGGATTAAAGCCGTGTGTCACCACACCGGCTTTCAGTTAGATTCTTCTTGTTCTTCTGCTGCAGTTACTTACCCTGCCATTGCTAGTGACCAATCCAGTGGTCATCTCTCATGCTCAACTCACTTGTCTTATTTGATCCTCAGGGACACGCTTTGTTTCATTTGGTCTTGTAGACACTGGACTTGAGTGGCTTTCTATCTTTTTTTTTCTGGTCACTCTTACCCGGTGTCTTTTGATGACTTTCCTTCTTGCCATTCTTGAAACACTGAAAGGCTCCAAGTTGGCTTAGTCCTCTGTCCCCTCTCAAAAGTTTATGATGCCTCATGGCTTTAAATTCCATCTGTGCCCTGTGACTTACAGCCTGGAAGTCTTTTGGTGCGATGCAAGACAGTGTTTGCATCTAAGAAACTAACATATTAAAAACTTGCTTTCCTCATGTCAACCAAGGATGATTCTGCATTGCTTAGACTAGAATTCTTAGTGTCCTCGATGCCAGTTAAAGTCCCAGCCATCATCAACCCCTGTCTGCATCCCCTTGAAGATACACTATCCATTCTAGGCTTGGTCCATTTCTCACTCTGCTGCTGTCACCTACGGCCAAATCTCTGTCACTTGTGGACAGTTTTGTAGAAGCACTTGACTGTCTCCCTGCCACTGCTTTTATCTCTCTTTTGTTTTGAACCCTGCAGCTGAAAACTTCAAACTGTAATTCAGAACATACTGCTCCTCCTGTGGTTTCTCAGGCCACTGAATCCCAATCCAAATCCTCCCTTCATGGCCTAGCAGGAATGCCCCCCAGCCTTCCAGTTAGCTAATCTTTGTTTCCCTTTGTTCTCTCCTTATTGGTCCTGCTACCTTCTTGTCTTCAGGCCTTTGTAGAGTGCTTACCATCTCCTGAACTCTCTTAAGTGTTGTGTCCACATGGCTTGTTCTCTCATCACTGTTCTACACAGATAGCATATCAGTAAGGCCATCATCAAAACTTGCCTTTTATGTGTGTGTGTGGTGCTGGGGATTGAACCCAGGGTGTCACACATGCTAAGCACATGCTGTGCCCTTCTACAGGGCCTTTTTTTTTCATTTTTTATTAATAAGTAGAGACTCTGTATAAACTAGTCTTATGTTGGCACCCCCATTTCCTCCCTCCTCCCTGCCCCCATTCCACTGAGGGCCACCCTCAATGGGATTGCCGGAATGCTCCATGGGATGGAGCCTTTTTAAAAAATATTTTATTTATTTGAGAGAGAGGGAGAGAGAGAGAAAGAGAGAGAGAGAGAGAGAGAGAGAGAGAGAGAGAGAGAGAGAGAGAGAGAGAGAGAATATGAGTGTACCAGGGCCTCCAAGCCACTGCAAATGAACTCCAGACACATGCACCCTCTTGTGCATCTGGCTGTATATGGACACTGGGGAATCGAACTCTGGTCCTTCTGCATTGCAGGCAAATGCCTTAATCGCTAAGCCATCTCTTCAGCCCTGGGATGGAGCCTTGAACTCACTGCGATCCTCCTACCTCTGCCTCCTCCCAAGTGCTGGGGTTAAAAGGTGTGTGCCACCACACTCAGCCCATTTTGTTTTTTTCATTCACTCTTCTTGCTGCTTCTATCCTGTGCTACAGCACACACACATGTGTGTTTGCACATGTAAGAACATTGAAAGATCAACTTTCTTCACTGTTGAGTGAGGAATACCTGTTGTATGACTGAGGTCTGTGACCAGGGTCAGAGGCAGAGAGCACCAGCTAAGTGCCCATGCCTACTCTAGGGAGTGTGCACTGATCAGCCCAACCCCAAATGGAAGCCTTTGCTCCATTTCCCATATCCAGCTGCATTGATATCAGCAACTACTGCTCTCCCGATTGGCACCAGACTCTGGGGTTTAAACCTGTGCTTAATGGTCTCTGAAGAGCTCCCTGTGTGTTGTTTTCCATCATCCTGCATCTCAGGTAGATTTGCCTAAGCCAGACCTTAAGGATTTCCCAAAACAGTCAAAAGCAGCCCCTTCCCCCAGCACTATACAGCAGCCTCTCAAAATTATAGGTAGGGGCCATTTTGTGGCTTTGGTGTCAAGCAAGAGCTGTTGGAAAGAAGGGTTCTTTTAGCCAGGAGTCTCAAATGTAAACACAGCCCTATAGCGGATGTTCAAACCAGCCTGCTCTCTGTCACTGACTGAGAGCTGCCTTGTGGAGCCTCATGTGAAGAAAGAAAAGTCTTCTGTCAGGAATCATTACCCTGGATGGGGCCTCTGTGCTGCCACTGTTCTGTGAAGGTTTGGCCTCTGGAAATCTGTCAGTCCAGAGAACACGTATGTGGCAAAGAGCAATTCCATTCCTCAAAATGCTGAGCCGAGTGCCAGTCAGGGTGGTTTCTCTTCTCTCTCTCTCTCTCTCTCTCTCTCTCTCTCTCTCTCTCTCTCTCTCTCTCTCTCTCTCTCTCTCTCTCTCTCTCATCATTCATTTATTATTTATTAGAGAAAGAGGAAGATAGAGGGAATAGGTACACCGGGACCTCCAGCTATTGCAGATGAACTCCAGACTCATGAGCCACCCTGTGTATCTGGCTCCACATGGGTACTGGGGAATCAAACCCATGTCCCTAAGCCTTGTAGACAAGTGCCCCAACCACCAAGCCACCTCTCCAGCCTCTCATTTATTTTAAAATTTCTATTGGTGTTTTACTCTGTATTACAGGGTGTCCTAAACTTATATAGACCAAGCTGGCCTTGAACTCATGGCTGTCCATATGCCTCAGCCTCCCGAATGCTGGGATTATAGGTATATACCACCATACCATCTTCTTTTCCTCTTTCTACAGGTATATTGTGACCTTTTGTATTACCATTCATAATAGGTGGTCGAGGCATTTTTCCCAGGCTGGATGTAGTAGCCCATACCTGTAATCCCAACAAGGGGGTTCCAGAGGCAGGAGGATTGCTGCAATTTTGAGGCTAGCTTGGTTTGCATAGTGAGTTCCAGGCCAGTGAGGGATACGTAGTGTAAGACCCTATCCCAAAACAAAACAAGTCATTCCCCTTCCTTTATTGGGCTTAAGTCCTCAGTATTGGATCCAGCTTTTTGTGTGGAGGAAGTTTCCTTCCCCATTCCCCTAGCCAGGGTCTCACTCTAGCCCAGGTTGACCTAGAATTTACTCTGTAGTGCAGGCTGGTCCAGGCTTAGCCTCCTGAGTGCTGGGGCTAAAGGTGTTTGCTACCACACCTGCCCTCAAGTTGCTTTACTAGTATTCATGTGATATATACCTTTGTGTGTTGAGCTAGACAGTAGCATGGAAACTGTGAACAAGGCCACTTGCATTGCATTTCTCCTGGGATTAGGGTCTAAAGAAGAAAAACATGAAACTAATGGTGTAAGCCTTTCCATGTGGCCAGATGTGAGGTAGAAAGTAGCAGGTACCCTTGGATCACATGACCTTAGCCTGGCAGAGGGACATGTGTATATCAGAGAAGACTTCCTAGAGAAACTGACACCTGGCCACTTTGGAATTGCCCAGGGGAGCAAACTTACCTGGGTAAGGGAACAGCTTTGGTTGAGCTCCACAGAGAAGGGCCCCGAGCCAGCCAGGCAGAGAGTCAACTGGTCCAGACTGACCAAAGATGGAGAGGAGGCAGGCACCAGGTCAGTGCCACAAATGTAATTCAAAATTTTTTAGCAACCACATTAAAAAGAAGTAAAAATAAAAGCACAGGTGGGGCTGGAGAGATGGCTCAGCGGATAAGGCACTTGCCTCTGGTGCCTAAGGCCCTGGGTTCAATTCACCAGGACCCATATAAGCCAGACCCACAAGGTGGTGGCCCTGGTGTTCTCTCTGTCTCTGTCTGTGTCTCTGTCTCTCTCTCTCT
>PVHP010028949.1:9970-22779 GCA_004024765.1 Zapus hudsonius | reverse complement strand
ACATCCAGCCCCCTTCCAGGAGGGCCACCCACCATAGTGGAGGGGCTCACTCTAGAGGAAGGACTTCCTCCAATTAATTCTTTCAGGAAACCACCTCAGAGACCTGCCCAGGTTTACTGTGGATTACTGAACAGGTCAAATTGACAGCAAAACTCACCATGACACCAAGCCAGGAGCTTCTGGGACACTCTTCCATCTCTGCTTCTCATCAACACCTGCATCCCAAACGAATGATGGAATTACTGACCTCAGAGCTGTCCCTTCTTAAAAATTGTTCTTAATTAATTAAAAAGCGATCTTTAATTAATTAGGTAATTAGGGAAGAATGGATGGGTGCACCAGTGTCCTGTGACAGCTCCAGACCTCTGGACCACTTTGCATGTGGCTGTAGTGGGTGGTGGGGGATGAAACCAGGCTCTCAAGCAAGCACCTCAACCTGCTGAGCCCTTTCTCTTGCCCCTGAACTTAGCTTTTACATCTGCTGTGGGGAGTGAACTCAGATACTCCAGCCTGAGCCCATCTCCTGCTCATCTTGTTGTTTCTAACAGAGTCATATTTCCACCCCTTTCTGAAGCTCCTGGCTCTGAGTCTCTGACAGTTGTCTGAAGTGGTTGCTTCTGTTTCCATCTCCATTAATTCGCAACATGCCAACATCTAAGTTGCATTGTGGACTCACAAAATCCGCTGAGAATCTAAATTTCAGTTGTTTTTGGAAGGCACTGAGTGGATTTATGTGTTTTTCACTTGTTTTTACATGAGGTTGGCAACTTCTTATGGGTCTCATAATTTCATTTGTTGGTGAAATATCTTCTAAAATCTCTAGTCTAGCTTATCTATTGTTTTTGTAACTGACTTGTATTTCACGCTTGACGTGTGAGGATTTTACGCGCCCTTTGCAGACACACGTCTTGTGAATATAATATGTTAGTATAGAGTTTCCTTTCTTGATCACCATTTTTCTTAACTGTGTATTTGACTGTGATGTTTTAATTAGTGAAAATATTTTATCATTACATTTTATGATGCACTTGCTGTTTAGTTTAGAAAAAAAAAAAGTTCCCAGTTAAACAGATCACCTCTTATAGCTTTATAGTTTGACTTTTTACGTTTACTTTTATGGTCTTTCTCAAAAGGAATTTTCTCATCAGGTTACGTCTCTTAATAATGCTCCTCCCTTTCTTAAATTTTTAAAATTTCTTCGAATGCCTTTTGTTCCTTTGTGTGTGTGTGTGTGTGTGTGTGTGTGTGTGTGTGTGTGTGTGTGTGTGTGTGCATGCAGGCCAATCTCTTGCCATTGCAAACAAATTCCAGATGCATGCACACTTTTTGAGTCTGGATTGACATGGATGTTGGGGAATCATACCTGATTCAACAGGTTTTGCAAAACAAGTGCCTTTAGCTGTGGAGCCATCTCCCCTGCCACACCTGTCTCTTTGTTTCAGGAACATTTGTGGAAATGTTTAATCTGACCTCAAAAACACTTGCGACTGGGGCAGCATTAATTCAGCTGGTAGACAAGCCCAGACGAAGGTCACAGGACACTTCAACAGGCCTGATCTTGAGGGTCTCATGTGGTTAGTCACTGCTTCTTGGAGAACTGTTCTCTACAACACCCTCAGTTAGAGCTGGTGTCTTATAGTAGAGAAAGCCCTGTGTTCTTCCTCTCTTACAGCAGATCACCAGCCAGAAAACACACACACACACACACACACACAGAGAGAGAGAGAGAGACAGAGAGAGACAGAGGCAGAGACAGAGACAGAGAGGGAGAGAGAGATAGAAACACCATGTTACCTGTTGCTATAGGAAACTGAAGTTGACTTCTGTATTTCCTTACAGAAATTGGGAGTTGTGTGGGGCAGTCAGCTCACATGAGCATGCCTAGTTCAGGCTCTCTCATTGATGAATTCAGAATCACCAGTCATTGTCATATGCAAACACCTTCCCTCTGCTCTCCTTGAGAACAGGGTCTTACTTGGCATTAGAATACAGCGGTAGTTAGACCCCCCCCCCAGCCAAGCTAAAGGTCAAACACCTGGAATCCCCTTTGCAGGTGAGGCTAGCATTGGTCATTCTGAATGTCTACAGAAGTGCTAGCAAGTTCCATCCCAGGACTAGTGTCAGAGGGAAAATGGGATTTCTTTTCAACCCCAACCTCTAACTGTTCTGTTGAGAGGTAGGTTCTCACTCTAGTCGTGGCTGATCTGGAATACACTATGTAATACACTCAGGGTGTCCTGAACTCATAGGGATCCTCCTACCTCTGCCTCCAGAGTTTGGAGATGAAAGGTGAGCTGCACCACGCCCAGCTCACTTCCCATTTCATTGGCCAAGGGCTGCTCTCTAGTAGTGTTAACACTTAATATTCCTGTCTCTGAAAATAGAAGCTGATAAAGCTCAAGGCAGAGGCTTGAAGGCAGACATTTGCAGGATGGAAAGGAGAGAATGAGAAATCATCTATCAACATGTCTTGCTTTCAGGCAGTGTTTGTGACACTAGTTTAAACTCAGCCTTCCAATACAGAGTAGCATCTACCAGCCCTTCCTCCCATTTGCTTCTTCCTACGAGCTTTCTTCATGTCTTGTTTCTAAGAATCCTTTCTCTGAGGGCTGGAGAGATTGCTCAGTGGTTAAGGCACTTGCCTCTACTGCCTAAGGCCCATGGTTCAATTCCCCAGGACCCACATATGCCAGACCCACAAGGTGGCCCTGGTGTGTTCTCTCTCTCTCTCTCTCTCTCTCTCTCTCTCTCTCTCTCTCTCTCTCTCTCTCTCTCTCTCTCTCTCCCTCTGTATCTTTCTGCTTGAAAAATGAATAAATAAAATATTTTAAAAAAAGAATCCTTTCTTTGAGAAGGCTCACACAATAGTCTGGATGATTCTATTTGTCTGCCAACTTTCATTACTTCTTATTTCAAAGGGGCATCGTGGACCTCATCATTAGAAGACTATCAGAGACTTTTCCAGTAATGCCTTTTGAATGCTCCACATTTGTACTTGAGTAGATCATACGACTTCAGAGTCAATGTCTGCATTGCCATAGGAATATTACCTGTTCAAATTCTTTTTCCACGCCTGTGCTTCCTCAAGTCATTAAAACCATCTGTAACTATTTCTCTTTATGACCTCTGCTTTATGACCTCTGCTTTTCGCTCAGGTTCACCTTGGCTCTTGACTCCATGTACCTCTGTTGTAGGTGTTATTCTGTGAGTCCACATTTTCTAAGTTCAAATGGAGGCCAGAGCAAGAGAGGGCTCAGAACAGATCCTGGCCGCAGGGTGAGATGTGCTGACTCGAGGACCCATATGATCTGGTAATCCAGTAGTGGCTGTAGACTCCATGACAGATGAGTGACAGGGCATCTTTGGCTGGTCTCTGTGGGAGAACTGCACTGCAGGACACTGAGATTTAAGAAGAAAGCCCTGTTCTTTCTGATGGATTATTGCTCCTTTTTTGACAAATAGTCCTGGACTACTACTGAGCCTTATTACAGATTGAAAGATTAGTTAGATGACCCCTAGATATCATGTGATCTGAGTCGTGTATTGTGTGCTAGGTGGTGTTTGAGCCCCCTCCCCCATGCTGTAAAGTTGAGCATGTAGAATGGATTTCCATCATCAAAGAGAAGAGAGACGTGGTTAGTATTGAACAGGCCCTGAAGACACAATTACATGAAGAGAGACCCAAAGACCTCATCTGTATTGCTTCCTTTCTCCATTAAATAAAAAGCTATATATTGAAACTTTTTTATTTTATAAAAGTTATATATTTAACATTGTGTATATATATATATGCTTCATAAAATTTATGTGTAAAATGCTCACATGTCATTTTACCTATTTGTGCACTATAAGTACAAACATTAACATGTATATATGGGCACGAGTATATGGAACATGTATGAAGAACAGAGGACAACTTCAAGGTGTCTGTGCTCTATCTTCTTTTTAAAAAATATTATATTTATTACAGAGAGAGAGACAGAGACAGAGACAGAGAGAGACAGAGAGAATGAACACGTCAGGGCTTCCAGCCAGGGCAAGGAACTCCAGACACATGCACCACCTTGTGCATCTGGCAAGGTTACATGGTTACTGAGAAATCAAACATCAGTCCTTCTGATTTTCAGGCAGGTGCCTTAACCGCTGAGCCATCTCTCCAGCCCATCTATCTTCTTTGTAAAAGGGTTTCTAGTCACTGACAAATGAACTGCAAGACTTCAAACAAACATCAGACTAGCTGGCCTATGAGCTTCAGATTCTCCAGGGTTCACCGCTCATGGTCATAGGCTCTGAGACCAGAGATGCATGCTTCACTTTGCTTCTGACTTTACGTGGGTGCTGGCAGGTTTTACAAGCAGCATCTTTAAACACTGAGCTGTCTCTCCAGCCCGTCAGATGGTTTCAGATACATGCAGAGAAGGGAGGTCCAGGACCTGAAAGCAAGTGTAATGGTTCATTCACTTTGGATATCATCGAAAATAATTTTCTCACTAAAGTCCCACAAATTTGAAATCGTTTCTATAAACTGAAAAAGTCTTACTATCAGTCTCATTTTGTAAAACTATGATAAATTCAAATGGAATATTTTAGTATTGCAGACATTAGTGTTTCTTTTATGAGAGGATAAGAAAGAGGAAAACACATCTGATAGAATGAATTTGTTGTTCAACTTATTTGTCAGAAATTTTATGAATCATAAGAGTAATGAATTCAATCTTAAAACAGAAAAATAATTTATGTGCAGTGTACTATGTATTCAAAATTGATTATGGTTTGTGGTAGAGAATAATTTTTCGTCAGGGACAAAGTAACTATGAAATGAGAACAAGTCAAAAACTATACAGGGAAAGGATGTGAAATATCTTATCTGTCCTCTGAGGTATAAAGCACAGTGTAATATTTATCATACTAGCAAACTTCTTTCCTTCTGTCTTTAGATAATATTATTTTTTACCAAAGAAGCTTTTTCCCTCTGTACTTTTAACAGTGAAGACATTTTCTAAAGCAGAAATACAGATTAAACAATTGTGAGTGCATCCTTTTAGGAACACAAACTGTTAATCTTTGGAAATGAAATGTGATCTTTGTGAATTTAATGAACTGTTTCAGGGTTCCCTATGATTCTCATGTAAGAATTAAATATTTCATTGAAAAAGAAAGTCCCCTTGGATTAGATTATGACTTACATCCTTTTTGAAAGATTAGGTATAAAGGAAGCAAGCTGCAATTTTTTAATGACTGCCAATTTATTATCAATATGTTTTAATTATGAGATTCCAGCATCAGTAAAATTTCCTCTTATTTACTATTTTTTTGGGGGGATATCTTTTGTACAAAAGTAGGAGAAAAGCAAAGGTTTGAGTAGTGTTTAGATGTGAAATATCCTCCCCAGGCTCCTATGCTTGAACATTTAGTCCCTAGCTGGTAGTAATTAAGCAGGTGAGCTTGGCTGTTAGAGGAAGTGGGTCTTGGGCTGGGGTTCCTCTTTTATGGATGACCACTTCACCCGGGCCCCCAATGAGCTCCCAGTGTTCTGTACTCCCTGATCCACTGAGATGTGAGCAAGCAGCCTGGTGTTTTCAGTGCTGTTGACAGAGAGGATGAGGCTACCATGTCTCCCAGCCCGGATACTCTGATGTCCCCTGAAACTGTGAACTGGGAAAATTCCTGATAGCGTATTTGGATGAGAAAAATGACAGACAGAAAAGCCTTCTTTAGTGCTTATAGGTTTGCATAGTGCCTATATTTTAGAATGATAAAATTAAACATGATTCAAATGTCTTTTTTAGGAGTGAAGTCTATAAAACATCAAACTGTGATAAAATTCTTCTTTCTCTTTCATCCACTTAAATTTTCCTGGACACTGTGTGGATACCACTATGCATGCTGAACAGGTCTGTGAGAAGAATGTGTGTAATATTCCTTCTCAGGAAAAAAGGCTGCCAATGCTGGGATAGGATCGTCTTACTTATTAGTCACATTTAGTGAGATTTGATTACAAAATTTTACTCAATACAGAGGCTAACCATAGTCATGATGTTCAAATAAATCCCTTTATTTCTCTATCTCTCTCAAACAGGTCTTCCTGTAGATTGCTGATAAGTGGAAGTTGAATGAGTTCTGAAGTTATTATTATGTCTGCATAGATGTATACATGAAGCTATTAACATGGAGAGATCTCTGACACACCACAGTTGCAATGATTTCTCTGAAGCTATCTTGAACTGTATCTGAATTTCTGCTTGCTTTTTGTTGAGAAATCAGCAACAACAAAACAACAACAGCATAACACATACAGAATCAGGACACATTTAGATGTTGTCCCTCTATAGGTTCAAAAAAGCCAAAGTATTTCATTTAAAAAAAAATGTGAAAAAGTGGTGCTCCTGGGCTAAGGGTATAGATCAAATTTATACCAGTGTCACATATTTTATGGTTGATTTATAAAGTACTCAGAAAGGACTGAACTGATGACACATAGGTGACTCAAGCAGAATGAGTTCTGCATACTTCAAGAAAAATAGGGAAAAAATTAAACGGACAAAGATCATACATAGAAAAGGAAGTTCCTTATGAATGGGAGATGTTTTAGAATTCAGACTGATATTCGCATTTATTTATTTAATAAGAAGTAACTGTGTGATTATTTTATTTATTATTATTATTTTATTATTATTATAAATTAAAATTTGCCATTATTTCACCTTACTTTACTTGTTTGTTTACAATAAGATATTAGATAATATTTAAGTAAATAAGTGTTGTTATCAATACAATGCAACAGGTTATTTTCTTTTCAAGTATTGTATTTGCTGTTTGAATCCTATAACTCTTACATTATAGAAAGGAAGTCAAGAGATTTAAGTATGTATGAACATGGCATCCCTATGCATTTTAAGTTAGTGAAATATCAAATATATTTAAAATTATAGCTTTCAATTTTCTGTCTATAAAGAAAATGAAAAGATAGGCATGATCATACAACTTAAAAAATTTATTTGAGAGGGAAAAAGTCAGACAGAGAGAGAGAGAGAGAGAGAATAGACATAACAAGGTCTCCAGCCACTGCAAATGAATTCTAGACATATGTGCCACCTTGTGCATTTGACTTTATGTGGGTACTGGGGGAATTGAACTTGGGTCCTTCTACTTTGCAGGTTAAATGCCTTAACCGCTAAGCCATTTCTCCAGCCCTCATACAACTTTTAATAAGCTGTGTTTGAATATTTTTATTCAAAATACTAAGATCTTTAAATGTCCTCTCAATATTTATAAGTATCTATCTTTAATTTGTGATTTGTTACAATTTATAAATTGTAAATTATATAAGTGGAATACAAACAAACTGATATTTCACTTATACCACTTATATAATTAAAATTGCAAGTAGTATGTATGAATAATAAAGAAGCTGTTAAATGATTTATGATGTACAGGAAAATAGAATACTGAGTAAATTTAAAGTATGATTCAATGATAATAAACTCAAAACCTGGTATAAATTTAAATAAAAATATGAGACTAGAGATTTAATATGGCCAGAGATATAACTATATATATAAAATTGAAATCTCTACCAGTCACTGCCTTAAACAGTGTTCTCCTAATCATGATATGTATATTCACAAAATAAATTATTTAAAAACTTGTCAAAGGGTTTTGAGTTGTCTAGCCACTCTGAGACTTCAATATGGTGGGTGAGAGATAGTTTTTATTAGGACATAAAACTCATGTTTGATTTCAGAACTAAGCTTGTCTGTTTTTTCCAGAAGAGAGAACATGTTTTCTTTCCTCAGACTGTTGGTGGACATCTTCTTCCTTCATGTCTGGCCCTGTACTATTGGAAAGATGAGTAACTGCTGTAAGTCCACCCACAAGTGATATGATAAAGATGTGCTGACCACCTTCCTTGGCAGGTGCTGCCCTGGAGAGAAGAACTCTGGTGAAGCAAGATGACTGAAGGTGAAGGGTCACTGACAAGATGTAGATATCATGTGTAGAATCTGTCCATGACCATCTTTGTCTGACTTCATTGAGCAGTCCACGAAGAGACTTTAGAGCATGTAAGAGTATATAAAACTTTGGTGATCATATGACCAACACCTGATAGGTTCATGTAATAAAATCCACAATAAACTGAAAAATAAATAGCAAGGGCTGTTGTTAAGGTACTTGCCTGAAAAGCTGACTGACCTGAGTTTGATTCCCCAGTACCCATGTAAAACTAGATACACAAAGTGGCACATGCATCTCGAGTTCATTTGCAGAAGCTGGAGATCCTGACATACCCATTTTCTCTCTCTTTATCCCTCTGCTTGAAAATAAATTAAAAGTTTAAAAACTAAAAACAAAAAAATAAAATAATTATGATGATAAGGGTATCTTTTCATAATCTCTTAAGTATAAGATCCAGAAAGCTTTAAAAACAAAAAGTTTTAAAATGGTTAGTGACAAAATTGTCCCTGAACTACAGAGTGCTATTTTTATTTTCGAGATAGCTACATTAAGTAGAAGACAGACATGAGCCACGGAGCTCATGGGGGAGCTATTCCTATTTGCATAGCATGACAAGCTATTGTAAAAACCCAAACATTTGTGATAAAACCTCCATTTAAAAACAAAACAAATCAGACAAACAAGCTCAAGGCAAAAAGAAATAATTGAGATCAAAGCTGCAATTAATGAACTGGAAATGAAGAAAACAATTAAAATAGATGAAATGAGAAGCTGGTTCTTTGAAAAAAGTAAATATGATTGAGAAACCCTTGGCCAATGTAACTAAACAAACAAATAAACAAACAAAAAAAGAGTAGTCCCAAATCAACAAAATCAGACATGAAAAGGGAGAGGTTACAACAGACCCTAATGAAATTGGAAGAATCATCAGATCATAATTCCAAAACCTCACAAATTTGGAGAATCTGGAAAAAATAGATGAATTCCTGGACACCCACCACCTATCAAAGCTTAACCCAGAGCAGATTGAAAATGCAATCAAACTCCTCCCCAGAAGGAAAAGTCCGGGACCTGATGGATTCACAGCCAAATTCTACCAAACCTTCACCATAAAATGGAAACTACTCCTTCTGTAGCTTTTTCATATTATAGGAAAAGAGGGAATGCTTCCAAATTCCTTCTATGAAGCTAGCATCACACGAATCCCCAATCCAGACCAAGATACAATAAGGAAAGAAAATTACAGACCCATATCCCTGATGAACTTAGATGCATAAATCCTGAAAAAAAATCCTTGCAAACCAAATAAAACAACACCTCAAAAATAGTATCCATCTAGACTAAGTAGGCTTCATCCCAGGGATGCAGGGATGGTTCAACACATGGAAGTTGATCAGTGTAATCCACCACATTAATAGACTCAACCACAAAAACCACATGGTCATCTCAATCGATGCAGATAATTCCTTTGACAAAATACAACATTAATTCATGATCAAAATGCTGGAGAGGCTGGGAATAAATGGCTTATGCCTCAATATAATTAAGGCAATATACAAAAATCCTAAAGTCCAAGTCATACTCAATAGGGAAAGACACAAGACACAAGTGTCTTGTTCCACTTGAATCAGGAACAAGACAGGGGTATCCACTTTCACCACTGCTCTTCAACATAGTGCTTGAAGTTCTACCTCAAGCAGTATTATAGGAGAAAGGGATAGTTTTACTTCTTCCTTTCCAATATAAACTGAAGAGGAAGAAGTAAATTATAAGGACGAAGTAACTTTATATTAGAAAGGAAGAAGTAAAACTATCCCTTTTGCAGACAACATGATCATATACATAACAGACCTGAAAAATAGTATCAGTAAACTCTTGAACATGATAAATTCCTTCAGAAAGTGTCTGGATATAAAATGGACACACAGAAATCAGTAGTCTTCCTATATTCAGATGATATGCATTCAGAAAAAGACATCAGTGAGATTGTTCTGTTTTCAATAGCTTCAAAATAAAAAACAAAATCAAATACCTTGGAATATCACTAACCAAGGATGTGAAAGACTTGTATAATGAAAACATTAAAATGCTCAAGAAGGAAATAGAGGACGATGTGATAAAATGGAAAGATAGTCCATGCTCCTGAATAGGTAGAATTAATATAGTTAAAATGGCAATACTTACAAAAGCAACATACAGATTCAGTGCCATATCAATAAAAATTCCAAATCATTTTTAAAGACATAGAAAAAATAATCTCAAAATTTATTTGGAATGGCAAAAGGCCCAAGATAGCCAAATCTATCCATAGCAAGAAAGCTTCCTAAGGAAGTATCACCATTCCTGATCTAAAGACATACTACAAATCCATAGTAACAAAACCAGCATGGTACTGGCATAAAAACAGACAGAACAATGGAACAGAATTGAAGAACCATGCTCTTAGTTTGAGTAACTATAGTTTTTTGATTTTTGACAAAGGTGCCAACAATGTTCACTGGCATAAAAATAGCATCTTCAACAAATGGTGCTGGACAAAGTGGAAAAAAATAGTGAAAAAATGATAATGGATCCCCTCCTCTCACAATGCACAGAAATAAACTCCAAATGGTTCAGAGACCTCAGCATAAGACCTGAAACCCTGAAAACCCTGAAAGAAAAAATAGGAGGAACTATCCATGAGTTAGATGTAGGGAAAAACATCCTGAGCAAATCTCCAGTAGCCTAGGAAGTGCAACAATCATTTAACCAATGGATCTCATCAACCTTAAAAGCTTCTGTATAGACAAACATACCATACTCAGAGCCAATAGGCCACCATCAAACTGGGAGATAATTTTTGTCAGCTCTAACACAGACAGAGGCCTAATATATATAATTTACAAAGAATTCAAAAAATAAATTAAAAAAAAAACAAACAGCCCCCTCACAAAATGGGGCATTGATCTCAACAGAGTTCACAGAGGAGGAAACACAAATAGTAAATTCTGACTTAAGAAAGAGTTCATCATCCTTAATCATCAGGGAAATACAGATCAAAACTATAATGAGATTCCACCTTACTCTAGTCAGAATGATGATCATTTAAAAATCCAACAACAATAGATGCTGGCGAAGACACAGGAAAAAGGAGCCCTTATTCACTTCTGGTGGAATTGAAAATTGGTACAACTACTATGGAAAGCAGTATAGGGGCTCCTGAATAGGGTGGACATAGAGCTACCAGTGGACCCAGCTATCCATCTACTGGGAATCTACCCTTGATATTTCACTCCTCAGCACAGTGACATTTGCTCAACCATGTTTATTGCAGCTGAAACCATAATAGCCAAGAATTGGAATCAACCCAAATGCCAATCTCTGGATGAATGGATAACAACATTGTGGTACATTTACATGATGGAATTCTACTCAGTTGAAAGGAAAAATGACATAGTGAAATTTAAAGAAAAGTGGCCAGTCTTGGAGCAGATCGTACTTAGTGAACTCACATAAGAACAGAGTGTCAAACAAACACTGAATGTTCTCTCTCATATGTGATTCATAACCAGGTTAAGCTTAAACTCTAAACAAACCTGACAGGTGAAATGAGAGACTGTAAAAGGGGATGGAAGGAATGGGAGAGAGGAAGAGGAGAGTGAGGGGACTTATATAAAAAGCTAAATTAATAATGAATTGAAACCATAAAATCCTTACTTTCAAGCAGTAGGCTCTTGAAGAAGCTGAGGGCATCCTCGTAAGAGGGGCCATGAATAGAATGGGAGGAAGCCTAATCCCATGAAAAATCCATCAGACCTGCAACTCCCTGCAAGTCCCAGTCATTGGTTCCTTCCATACTGAGCTATTGATCAGGTGACCCATGAGGTCCCCAAAACAAGACAAGATTCCGTCAAAGCTCTTGAATACCCACCCCAGGACAAAGAAACCACAGAAAGTTATCACTCAACACCAAGGAACCCACAGAGATCCCAAATGGCAACCAGCTTCCAGATGGTAGTATGTGCAATAATGGTAGGCACTACATGAGCTGCCAGGGGAAATTGGTCAATGATATCTGGAGTAAGCAGAAACCTGTGATATAAACTTCAGATTGGTGTCACAGAAGGCTGAACACTCAGCTTTATGGGAGAGAACAGTGAGTCAAGAAGTGATCACCTGTGCAATAGTGGCACCAAAACCTAGGGGGTAATCAATGGCTTTCAAATTGGCCAAGAGATCCACTCAGTGACAAAGATTGGGATCCAGGGGCAGAATCCTATGGGAACCAAAAACTTGGGCTCCAAGGGGAAATTCCCTCTACCAGAGAACTACAGAGAGGCTACTCCCTATAGAATCTTGCTAAATTAGCATTGTGCGTCACATTTAATCTATACTGATCTCACTCCCTGGTAGAGATTCTGTTTGTATTTTTCAGAAGGCAGTGAGAGAACTGTGGACAACCCAACTCCACCAACAAACCATGGGATGATGGTGGACATCCTGTCAAGAGATGAACCACATGGAGCTTATCAAGTAGGCCCCTAATGAAACCTTTGAGAGAGTGTTGTGATAGAGACCTATCACCACAGTGAGTCAATGAATCCAGGATAGTTCAAAGAGACAGAGGATCCCACACAACTCAAAGCAGAAGTCTAGAGACACTTAAGATATTGTAGCAGTCAGCTTTCTAGTTGCTGCGCAGAAAGAACCCAAACAAAAGCGGCTTGTAGAGGAATGGGTTTATTTGGCTTACGGACTCGAGGGGAGACTCCATTCTGGCAGGGAAAACGATGGCATGAGCAGAGGGCTGGACATCACCTCTGCCACAGCACTGCAAACAGCGGCAGGAAGGTGTGCCAAACACTGGCAAGGGG
>PVHP010028948.1:0-22738 GCA_004024765.1 Zapus hudsonius | reverse complement strand
TCATTTTTCCTTTCAGCTGAGTAAAATTCCATCGTGTAAATATACCACAGTTTCTCTGTCCATTCCTCCATGGATGGGCATTTGGGCTGATTCCAATTCTTGGCTATTATGAATTGAGCTGCTATAAATATAGTTGTACAAATGTTTCTGCGTCAAGATGTGACATCTTGTGGATAGATGCCTAGTAGAGGGATAGCTGTGTCCATTGGAAGGATTATGTCCATTCTGCTCAGAAGTCATCCTAAAGTCCATAAACAGGGTTTTACAATGGATTGATGGAAAGAAAAGGAGATGTGTGTTTGCAGATTATACAATTATACGGATGTTTGGAGTCATCCCAGCCAATGAAAATTATTTCATTTTGAGTATTCTAACTCTCAAGTTTATTTTATGTAGATAAGAGAGGCTTCAAATATAAGATATAGTTTACAGTTTGGAGCTCAGGAATGAAGTATTGGTTGAAGATATAAGAAGGTCACCAACAAAGATTTAATGTTTACAGATACAGAAATGAATGTCATCTCAAGAATGTATGAAGTCTGAGAAAAACATATGAGCACAAAACACCAGTGATAGATATTGGAGCAGAGATACATAAAGTAACAAAAAAAAAAAAAACCCACATAGCTAGGGGAACACCAGAAAGCACAGGGCATTATGGCTTCACGAAGGGCTGTGGCAGATACCAGTCTAGAAGAGAGAAAGTGTCCAGCTGCCCTAATTACTACTAAAAGCTAGAGAATACAAAATCTAATGAATGTGACAAGGTAAAAATCGGTGTTGGCTGAAAAAGGAAAGATTCACAGCAGAAACAGATCACAGTGGGCCGGAGTGAGTACAAGGGACATGTCACTGTTCGAATGTATCTGAAGCTCAGGATCCTACAACTGCAAAGATTAAGAAATCCCCAGCCCTTGTGTCCTAGAGAAAACTGGTTCTGTGCAAAGAACCCTTCCATTTCCCTAGGGGAAGATTCATGAATGCCGCCTTTGTTTACCTATGACATGGTCAGATGTAGAACCCTTTAATTATTTGTCTCCTACATGATTCACTACTTGTCTTCGTTGATCCTTTGTAGGAAAATGCTTGTTAACCATGTTTGGCCTTTGATCCAACCTCAGTTTGAGCCAAAATACAGAGCCTCTTTCAGGGCTAGAAAATAGGCTGAACTTAGAGTCAGATGACCAGCCATTTGCAGATGACCTATTCATGTTACCTGTCCATGCCACTTTGCTCTGCCTGTGTCCTTGTAACTCATCACAAGAGAAGAAAAACCACTCCCTCACAACTTGCAAGGTTCTTTCAGTTCTCTTATACATGGGCAGCAACAAACCTGCTACTGCAACAGTCCTCTTATAAGATCCCCCCTTACTAAGTTTATGCTTGATGAGACTTGTTATTTTCCTATTGGCTTACAAAGTAACAGGATTCCTAGGACATATTCATCCATATATTGCTATTGCTATTGATTGCTTCTTTCATGCACACACACACATGCACACACACACATACACACACATATATACACACACATACACACACATTTATACACACAGATACACACACGCATACACACACATACATACACACACACACTCATCTCCCTCTCCACTTTCACAGCCGTCCACTTTTGCCTGCAGACTTCCCCCTTCCACTTTAAGATCTCATCTGTTCTACTGTCTTCCCAACCTTCTCTCTTAAAGCATCTTTTTGCCAGTCTCATGGGCACCTTTCTAGTTTCCTGGCCTTACCCACATGTATTCCCCTAGATACACATATTTAACATTTAGAACCAGGTTTGATTCTTTTATTGGACAAGTTGAAAATACAGTGCATATAGCTAACTTTTTCAAAATCTATTTTTTGTGAAGTGGTGCTTTAAACACAGA
Source organism: Zapus hudsonius (assembly GCA_004024765.1). NCBI lineage: Eukaryota > Metazoa > Chordata > Mammalia > Rodentia > Dipodidae > Zapus > Zapus hudsonius. The sequence goes on along the minus strand of PVHP010028948.1, from coordinate 20,849 downwards.
TGGAACCTTAAGGGAGTGCACATTGAAGAAGGTGCTAAACTGAGCAGAATGCCAGCAGTCATTTATTCCCTTCACTGCCACCCAATGCTTATTCACTGCCCATCTCTTGAGCAGGGGAGACAGGAGGTTGTGAAAGGCCAATGCACTGGTTGCTGTCTTGATGCCGAAGTTCACAGCACTGAGGAAGAGTAACGATGTCTTAGAGAAAGCCAACCAGGGGTTTGCACAATCATAGCAGCCAAGAATAACTCAAAGGAGGACAGTATGCCAGGCTCAACTTGTCCTTGGCTCAGTGACATCTAGAAGTCTGGCCAAATAAAACGTTGGGTACACAGAGGGTGAATCCACAGAGTGTCACCAGGCACAGGCAAAGGTACACTGGAAGCACCAGATCAATCCTGGAGAGAGACTAAGCCATTTGGTGAACAAAACAAAGCACTAAGAAAAATCTATATCTTATATGTAGCAAGTCCTCAGCCTGTATAGACTAAATCAAATAAACATGAACACACAGGCACACACACACACACACACACACACACACACACACACACACACACACACACACACAAGCCCTTATTATTTTTCTGCTCTTGGGTTCTATAAGGTGTCCTAGAAAATCTTTTATGCTTTTTCCTTCATGGTCCACTGAGACAAGCTCACACTGGATTCTATTAGTTACAACAAAAAAAAAAGAGTCCTAAATCATAAAAACATTGCACCAGTCAAAAAAAATACTTGTGTTCTGAATAACAGTGTTGACATCCATAAAGCAAAATATGACAGAAATATGAGAAGAAATTGATAGATATTTAATTGTAGTAGGGACTTTAATCCTTGTAGCTCCCGGCTTGACTGACGATGAGGAACAAATAAATAATGGTGTGTGTTCTGAAAACTAAAGGTAGTAAGTGTGTGTGTGCTTTGTGCAAGTCTCTATTCCATCCAACATATTTTTGAGCAGTGATTGAACACTAAAAGTGTGCTAATCAATGGGTTTACTGTAGGCCATAGCTTTCGGCCTGGTGGAAGAGATGGTCTTTGAACTCATAACAAATACATATTTAATTACACAGTGCAGTCAGTTTTGTAATGGAACAGCATGGATATGGAATATGGAGTATCAATTCCCTTTAGATTAGGAAGAACTCTCTGCCCAAGAGAAGTAGACAGCCAGGCAAACACAGAAGACTAGAGATACTTCATTGTTGTGGGTCTGATCCCCACAACACTACCTCTTTCACTACACACTACATCACAGTAAGCAAATGGACCAAAAGGCCATTGTCAGTGATAGAAGAAGTCAGCAGCTAAACCTGCAGCCTGCTCAGGTCTTGTCTCCATCCAGAGAGCAGAAACCAATGGAGACCATTCAGCACATAGGGAAAGGGTGTGAACTAATAGGTTAGGTCTGTAAATCACCCAGATAAGAGGTGGAAAATAGAAGGTAAAGGGGCAGAGTCAGTGCAGGTGTGGGAGGGCTGTACTGATGGGCAGAAGAAAGACAGAGGCTGCTTAGAGGGAGGAGATGAAACAGATGCTAATGTGCTTCGTTTTTTTTTCCCCCAAACTTGGTAATAAATTGGATTTGAGTAGTGTTGGAAAGGGAACAATTGCAAATGCCTTTGAGAGAAATAAATGTTTTATTGAAAACTTTGTGGAGCATTTATAAAAATGTATCATAGATTCAGTCACTAAGGGAAACTCAATAAACTACCCCAATCAGAAATGCATAAGCTATTGTCTCTGAGTATAATTCAATAAAACAGAAACAAAAATAAATGACCGCATGGATATTAAAAGTAAAAAGCCATAATAAAACAAAGACTTTTACTGTCTTAAATAATAACTCTCAAGCCAATGAAGAAATCCACACTGAAATTATAGATTATTGGATGTGAAAAACTATGTATCAATTCCAATAAGGCATACAGTAAAAAAAACCATGTTCAGAGACAATCTCATAAACACAAATGATTTCATTAATAAACCAAAAAAACAAGGAAAATAAATTAAATTATGCCTTGAGCTCAAATTAAATAAAGGACAAAGATAAAATCATAAAGAAAGCAAGTGAGAGAAATTAATAAGAATACAAGTGGAAATAAAATTTTAAAGTCTGGGAAAAAAATCACCCTAGATAAATAAATGAAATGGCTGGTTATTTTACAGCAAACTCTCCCACCCTATTCCCCCTCCCCAAATAAGCAAAGCTATATAATGATGTCAAATGGAATACAATAAAGAAAAATGATAAATATTCAAAATAGTAATAAGAAATACAGAGTTTCAGCTGGGTATAGTAATGCATGTCTGTAATTCCAGCACTTGGGAGGTGGAGGCAGGAAGATCAGAAGTTCAAGGCCAGCCTCATGGAGCCTAGTCTAGCCTCATTACAAGTTTGAGGCTAGCCTAGGCTACATGAAACTCTGTCCCTATAAATAAATAGATCAACAAGCAAACATAGACATGTTAAGGCTCTCACTCTGCTTGGACCCATTACTGAAAGCAGATATTCCATAAAAAATGACCTTTGAATCATTCAGAATTCTATTTCTTTCTCTGCCAGGTGGTCCACATTATAAATTATAGATGCTAGTTTCTTGGGGTTACTTACAGAAGCATAGTGACTCAAATGCAGCTGCATCATCTAATATTTCCATAAATTTTAGGGAAATCCACAATCTCATTCATCCCACACTCCTGTCATGGTTGCAAATGAGGGGATAAGAATGGAGTGGCAGGGCTGGAGAGATGGCTCAGCGGTTAAGGCACTTGCCTCCAGTGCCTAAGGCCCTGGGTTCAATTCCCCAGGACCCACATAAGTCAGAACCACAAGGTGGTAGCCCTGGTGTGCTCTCTCTCTCTCTCTCTCTCTCTCTCTCTCTCTCTCTCTCTCTCTCTCTCTCTCTCTCTCTCTCTATCTATCTCTCTGCTTGAAAATGAATTAATAGAATGGAGTGGCAGAGTTGGAGAGATGACTCAGTGATTAAGAGTGCTTGCCATTAGGCATTGGGGCCTGGGAGTCCTGACACCACCTGAACTGGATTCCCCAGCACCCAGGTAAATAGCGGAGCATGGCCACACCTGTCTTTAACCCCTGTCCTGTGAGAACAGAGACCTGAGTACAGCAAGCTCCAGAATTAATGAGAGGCTCTGTCTCTAGAAATGACATAGAGCAATGATGGATGGGGACATGTCATTCTCCTCCAGCTTCCACACAGGGTGTTGCATGTCTGTACACACGCTAGACACATACCATGAGTACCACACGTGCACACACACATGGAAACAAGGAATGGAGCAAGTGTTATGGACTCAGCTGAGCGAGCTCCCCAAATTCGCACAGTGAAACCCTAATCTCAAATGCTATTGGGAGACAGAGCCTTTGGGAGGTAATTAGGCCTGAGCTAAGAGTCCCCACCATGTGATTAATGTCCTTACAAGATCAAAAGTGCCAAGGTGCTCCATTCCCACCGGTGAGGAAACAATGGGAACTCAGAAGTCAGGAGCACTATGTGGAGGCTCACACCGGACCCTGAAAATGTTGACCATCTGATAAATAATAAACTTCCACAGCTATACGCTATGGTCTATGCTACTTTGTTATAGCAGTGGCCATCACCCCATACCTGTCAATCTCCTACCTTACACTTGCTGGTTCCTAGCAGCTGCTTACTCTATGAAGGGCGCACTAAGTGTAACAGGTGTTGTCTTACTAAATTTTCAGAATAACCCTTTATTGTAGATCCTGTTATCCCCATTTCATAAAAAAAGGAAACCAGTATGTTTTTTTCCCTGCCAGAGTCTAGAAAATAAATTTTGAATAGACACTGAAGTGAACTGTTTTTGACTGAGATTATTATAAATAAATAATGTTAGCTCTCCCTCAAATCAATGCAGTTTTAACAGAATTCTAATCAAAATCTTAATAGAATTTCAAAATCTTTTGTTGAACAAATATCTGTTCATCCTAGATAAGACCCTGACAGAAGCCAAAGAAATTAGTCCACCCAAAACTAGCCTGTTGAACCGGTGAGTTCATGGGATTACTTAAGAAGCATGGGTGAGGAGTTACTCAGGATAGCATGAGTGACTCAAAGACAGAAAAGCCCATCCCAAACATGAGTGATGACATATGCAAACTACAACCCTGGAGGTCTCTGCCCAACATGCAGAAAACTCCACAACAGGGTTTGCTCTCTCTCTTGGCAATTGTTACTGCTTACATCACCCTAGGGAAGGACCTTGTAAGTCTTATCACTTCCTGACTTTTATTTACAATTTTTTTTCTTGGAAAAAAAATGAGAGGTAAATGCAGCCGGTTTTTAAATTATTGATTGATTGATTAATTGATTGATTTGGTGTGTGTGTGTGTGTGTGTGAGTGTGTGTGTGTGTGTAGATGTGCACATACCATGGTGCCTGTGTGGAAGTCATAGAACAACTTTGAAGTCATTCCTCCCCTTCCACCTTATTTTGCTACAGGCTCTCTCTTGTTTACTCTCCATTAATGAGCTTAGGAGAAAAATACTATGTGCCAACCTCTGTTCTCACTGAGGGTGCATTTGAACTACAGAAACTTGCCACAAACTTTGGGCTTTGATATGGGGTCTGAGGATCTGGGCTCTGGTTGTCAGAGTTTAATCCACTGAGCCATCTCACCAGCCCCAAGAATATTTTTTCAAATATGAAAAATTGAAGAAATTTTTTTTCTCTAATAAATATTAAAATGAGTTTGAAAGCTACTAAAGAGCCAATTCAGAAAGACAACACTATGTTAGTTTAATAAAGGGTATTTCAGTGAGAAAATGGTGAAATATTCAGAATACGATGCTGGGCCTCACGATCTGAAATTCAAAGAGGCACAAATGACTAACCACGTGAATAAATCCCCATGTTCTGTGGCCTTCCTTCACGGTGATTAGCTACCTTTGAAGTCGAGCATTTTCTGAAGCAGTAACTAGCAGAATAGGATTATTACACATAGAATTACTGCATTCTTATTATGTTCTTTCCTTTCTAAAATGAAAGAAGGAAAGATGTGTATAAGGTCTCACTTTTGATGCACACTTAACCTCTTCTTATGCCCTTGAGGAATGCAAGTCTACAAGTGTCTCCTGATGGCTCAGAACCATTAGTCACAAAGCACAAATGAGGCCAGTGAGGAAAGACCAAAGTCGGGAACACTTTTCAGAGGCAGCAAGCTCAGGAAGAGTGGGCTTCCAGGAAAGCTTCATGCAAGGGGGGAAGGTGGGAGAAAGAGGGAAGGAGGACTCAGGAGGAAGGGAGGAGAGAAGGAAGAAATAAACCGGAGGAATAAGACGCATCTGAGAACTTGAAGAAAGGATGCTATGCAATCTTGAAGAGGCATGGAGAACAGAGAGACGCTGTGTGAAGCAAGGGGCTTTATAGAGACAGAAGACTTCATGTGAGGGGAGCCATGGGAAGCATGGAAGCAGAGAGTGACCAGAAAGACAGCCCTATTCAAGGAAGATAGCCTTGGCAGAAAGACAGAAAGGAAGAGAAGGGAAATGGGAGCAAAGGGCCTGACTGAAGGCTAATGTAGTAATCCAGATGTGAAGTGACAGGGACAAGAGTCAGAGGGTAGTGACAGTCTATGTCAGCATGGGGATATGACCATCACCAAGTAAGGATGGAGGAAAGTCACCAATAGTAACATCAAGTAGAAATAAGATCTCATCAGCTCCAGGTAGACAGAGGTCTCCTTCCACAGTTTCACTCCAGATGTTCTCAAAGGAAATATCCACTGGTCACAAAAGCCTGTCTCACCTTCCCCCAGGATGGGTTTATTTGACACACTGCCTTAGTCTGGAGTACTAACCCAATCTCTATCCTCTTAATAGAACAAATTTTACCTGCTACCTTATCCACAAGAAAGTCAAGTCTTAGGTGTGTGTGTGTGTGTGTGTGTGTGTGTGTGTGTGAGAGAGAGAGAGAGAGAGAGAGAGAGAGAGAGAGAGAGAGAGAGAGAGAGAGGTGCATGTGTGTTTTTCTCCATAATGGGAAGCAGCCTGAAATAATAGAAGCAAGTAGACCTCTGTGTTTTCACACTGAACATCTGTACATTTCTGACAAGTTAAGTCTTGAGCTAAATCTCTTATTATTAACTTGTATAATCAAGAATACAAATTTCATCCAGAGGCATGGCCAGGAGAACCTGGCTGAATACTAGGGTATCCATGGTCCCCTGTCACAAGGACTGATCCAGACGACCCATGGAGGAGGTTATCCAGCAGAGTGGGGAGGGGAGGGCAGTGGGGAATTGGGGATAACAACTCATTGTTTGCCCACTAAATGTTGTAACTCATTATGGACAATAAAAAAAAGAATACAAATTTCCACACTTTTCAGAAGTCCTAAGGATGTGTATCTTTATATATGTAGATTAGCCATCTGCCAAGCCAGTGTTAAATATATATAAGATAATAAATAAAGAAGTGTATTATTAACAATCATGAACACAATGCTTTTGAATATTAGGTCATCGTTCCAAACAGTAATATCTTCCTTTACCTGAAAAGGCATCAGAATAGCCCTTATGATAAACCATATAGAAACAATTGAGTCCTGTACTCTTACTGTGGTAGAATTAAGGTCATATTCCTTTATTAAGTCAACTCGCTCTCTCCAACAGTAGCACTGCAAGTAAAACCACTCTCTAGGAAAGTTTGATGAAATGGTTTTCTGTAATTAGTTTTCCCAGGGGGAAAAAAAATGAATAAAAGACTCTCATCAGGTGTTAGGGCTCCACAGCTCCTCCAGCTGACTGAAATCCCAGTATTTATTTTGTACATCTGGATGGTAAATGGACGCATCGCTAGCATCAATTTCTCCAGGCTGTCTTCAAACAGGTTTAATAAGAGGATTAAGAGTTTAAATAGGCTTCCAACTGTTAACAGTAGTTTTCTCATTTTTCATGTCGACATTCTCAAAGCCAATTTGTCTCCTTGACCTTCTGGCTCACTGGGGCCATGGTGAGAGGAATTTGGATCCAATAGGCAGAAAAGGGATGGTCCTCTATTTCCCTCCTCTGTGTCCCTATGCAAAGGGACCCTGTGATCTCAGTCCATTGAGCCATGGTGTACTTATTAAGTACCTACTACATGCTTAGAATTGGAATGGGCCTAAAGAACATTCAAAGAGTAAAAGTGACCATTTTGTTGGAGAAAGTAGAGTATATCGTGGAATGCAGAGCCTTTCTGTAAGAAAAAAGGTGATTCAAGATGTACTACATGTATGGTGTCGTGGAAGAGAGAAGAATGTAGCTGCAATTATGAGGGGAAAAAAATCAAGATCTATTTATTTATTTACTTAAAGAAAAATAGTCTTCATTAAACTTTCCAATTAGCCTTTTGAATATCCATCTGTTTCACACCAGGACCCTAACTGAAGCAACTGTCAATCACCACTGACATAAATCCCCCTATATCACATTTCCTGTGTCATGAAATTCTCTTTACAGAACCACTGATCCATGACACGATACAGCAACCTTCTCATTTAGAATGCTGGTTCTACTCTGTTTATTAAAATTAGTTATGAAAAAGGCAATCAGCCATGACTAATTTTCCAGCATTTTAAATGCATTCCCTTGGTCTTATGTCTAAATGCCCTATGGGTCAACAACATAATCAAACTAATGTTCTATAATTAAGGATTTGAAGCTTCTCTCACCCCCCATCCCACAGAAAATTCTGGTAAATTTCTTGGTGACAGCAGTTTGTTGCATGTACTCCAGATAGAAAGGAAAAGAATTAATTGTGTTTCTTTCCTTCTGGGAGGACAGGAGCTGAACAGACAGACCCTCCAGGGGCTCTCAAGGCCTTGGCTTTCAGTTGCCCTCACAAATTGCAGCCTCAGAGGGCTGTTTTAATTCCTTAAATGGGCTCATCTCCATTTCAGTTTTAGAAGGAGGTTATCCACCTACTGGGAAAGCACTTCTTCCTATCCCTCCATCCTGATCATAACTCGGGCTTACGTCTTCTTCTGCGCTCAGCTTGACACACAGAAGATGAAGAGAAGGGGGATGGATAAAAGAATATTGATATCAGCTCCCTTAAAAGACCATCTCTTCCCTTTTCCAGGTTTCACATTGTTTGTATTTTGGGTTAAGATACCTTTGTTTGTGGATCACTATTTATACTGAAAATGACTAAGGTTTATTAATTAAACAGAGACGGTGACCTTGAGTAAGTAACTTAGTTTCTCCAGCTCTCTTATCTCTTGGGAGAACAGATAATATCTGGGTCTTTTTTTCCTCTGTTATAAAGTTGTTATGAAGGCTATCTGCCATGAAAGAATATATTGGCCCTATATAAATGTACTGGGCTTTTTGCTATTTAGGCAAAGTATTCTTCCATATATCAAATGCTTGCCTCCAATTCTAGAAGCTCCGAGAGATGGGTCTCTAAATCAATCACCTTAAGGATGTGAAAGGTATCCATACTTGTGCTCATTCACCTGCTGAGCAACTACTATGAGATGCTCCTGAGGAGTTATACTCCCAAGGAAGTTCAAGGCTGCCTGTGCTTGGAGAACCACAGTCTGGCAGAGACTGTAAGCAGCCCAATAAAGTGCTCTAAAAGCCTGCAGTCACTACACAGAGGAAACGGGGCCCTGTGTTACCACTGTCACACCTCGTGTCCAGGGCGGCTGTGCACAGCCTTTCATGATGGAGCTACTTGTAGAGTCGAGGTGTGATTAAGAATATCTACAATCATATTCACACTCTAATAATCCTCTCTTCTCCCTCTCTCGCTCCTGCTAATCCCCTTTCATGTCCCAAGTAGGTCTCTTACTTTCATGTTTTTTTGGTTTGGTTTGGTTTGGCCAATCAGTGAATTTAATTAGGGTTACAAGAACATGTCTTTTTATAAGATATTTATTTTATTTTATTTTTAACTTTTATTTATTTACTTGCAAGCAGAGGGAGAAAGAGAGAAGAGAGAGAGAATGGGTGTTCCAGGGCCTTCAGGCACTGGAAAGGAACTCCAGATGCATGCATAACTTTGTGCGTCCAGCTTTATGTGGGTACCAGAGATTTGACCTCAGGTCCTTAGGCATTGCAGGCAAGCGCCTCAAGAGATGAGCCACCTCCCTGGCCAAACATGTCTTTTTTGACCACTCCTGATAGAGCTGAGTTTTTGGTTTTTTTCTGGGAGCTCAGTGCCTGTTATTTCCATTTGCTTCTATGCTCATCTTTGTGCTTCAGATCTCTCTCCTTGGGATGTGGGCGCTGGTACATGGTACTGCCCCCCTCCCTTGCCCTTTGGCTGTCACTTGGGATAGTCAATGGTAAACCTTTCAGGAATTCTCAGGAAGACAAGAGAAAGATATTGGCCATTTACTCAAATGGCATCTTCCCTGCTGCATCCCTGTATAAATACAGCTTCTGCCCACTGGACTGTCTTCTCCAATTCCCTCTCTCAATTGGGCCCTGATTAGCAGTGTTTTCTTCCCTGGATTTTTAAAATTTTATGTATATAAAAGGAACTAAATAGAGCCGGGCATGGTGGCACACGCCTTTAATCCAGCACTCAGGAGGCAGAGGTAGGAGGATCGCCTTGAGTTCAAGACCACCCTGAGACTACATAGTGAATTCCAGGTCAGCCTGGGCAAGAGCGAGACCCTACGTCAAAAAAACCAAAAAATAAAAAAATTAAAAAATAAAAGGAAATAAGTACACCTGGAAAAAATTATTTTTTAAAAGTCCTTCTTTCTAAAGTTCTAAGTTTCTAAAATCACTTAGTAGTTAATAATTTCCTGCTTACTGTTTGGGGTGAGGCATAAAATGTCATGGCCAAAAGTTATTTTAAATTTTAATGGCTTCATAAGAAGCATTAATAAATCATAATTGATTACATGAAAATGCTGAGAATTTAAGAATCTCCCTGTTTCCCCTGGGTTCTTAAAATGCAGGTGGTAACTCTTCCTAGTCCTGGGCCTTCAACATCTTTCCTGTCTCTATTGAGATAACTGTTTTATTTGTCCTACAAGATGCTCTTATTCACCCAGCTAATGACTGAATGCTTCTTTTTATTGTCATGCTCCTTTAATATTATATTTTTTGTTATGGATTGTATTAATTTATCTTTTAACTATGCTAAAACAAAGACATCATTTTAACCCATTTTTTACATATATAGTCTGGTGGCATTAAGGACACTCATGTGTTTCAGGGTTTTTTATTGGTATGCTTTTAAACAGGGTTTCATGTAGCCCAGGATGGATTAAAACTTCCTATGTAGCTGAAATGACATTGACATTGAATTCCTGCTCCTCATGTAGCCACCCCCTAAATGCTGGCATCATTCCGTCTATCTATAAGGGTTATTTTTTATTATTTTAATTAGCATGCACACTAGTGGGTTTCACAATGGAAATGAATACCTTCTATAAATCATACACACACTGAGCAACAATAACCAAAACTGACAAAATCTCCTACCCACAGTAAACTTAAAAGTAAGGGCTGGGGGGGGGGCTGGGAGAGATTTCTCAGTGGTTAAGGCACTTGCCTCCAGTGCCTAAGGCCCTGGGTTCAATTCCCCAGTACCCACATAAGCCAGACCCACAAGAGGGTGTCCCTGGTGAGTTCTCGTTCTCTCTCTCTCTCTCTCTTTCTCTCTCTCTCTTTGAAAATGAATAAATAAAATATTTTTTAAAATAAGGGCTAGGTTTCATTATGCCATTTTCCCTTTCAGCTGAGTAGAATTCCATTATGTAAATGTACCACATCTTATATATCCATTCGTCCAGGGATGGGCATTTGGGTTGATACCAATTTTTAGCTATTATGAATTGAGCTTCTATAAACATGGTTGAGTAAATGTCTCAGACTTGGAGTAAATCATACTTAGCAAACTCATATAAGAACACAGAGACAAATGTCACATAGTCTCCCTCATATTAAACTCTAAGCAAACTTGACAGGTGAATTGAGAGATTGTAAAAGGGGGGGGAGGAAACCTATGAGAAAGTGGCAAGATAAACAAGAGACCAATCACCACAGCAAGTCAGTGGAGACAGACACCAATGATACCTAACACAACCCAAAGCAGAAGTCCAGAGACACTTAAGATCTCAACAATAAAGCAGACTTAAACCCACTATGACTCAGGGAACTGGGCAGAAGAGTGGGTGGAAAGATAGTAAGAGCCATGGTGGGGAAAAATATCCAGAGACATTGCCCTATCAGCAGCAACACACAGAGGGGGGAAAAACTGGCTACTTCTTGTGTAATTCATAAGCCCCTACCCCATGGACAGATCCAGTATCTGAGGAGGGTCCCCAAGTGCTTTGGGGACAGAGAGGAGGGAAATGGGGTACCATCACTAGATTTGCTCATACAATGTATCTAATTATTGATAATAAAGATATTTAGAAAAAGAAAATCTAATTCATTTAGCCCACTGCCCTGGCAATGAAAGACAATGCAGAAAAGCATCCAGTGTGGATCTAGGAACACAGGAAAAGCTCATGAGATGCTGAGTGTTCATTATTGTTGTTTTTAATCAGCATGTGTGTTTTCTTCAAAGATTTGAAGGAAGTAATTTGTATGAAGTGAACCTTGTATCATATGAATATTGAGGAAGGAATTTTTTAAATATTTTATTTATTCATTTTGAAGCAGAGAGATACAGCGAGCGAGCGAGCGAGCGAGCGAGCGAGCGAGCGAGCGAGCGAGAGAGAGAGAGAGAGAGAGAGAGAGAGAGAGAAAGCACCAGGGCAACCACCTTGTGGGTCCTGGGGAATTGAACCCGGGGCCTTTGGCACTGGAGGCAAGTGCCTTAACCTCTGAGCCATCTCTCCAGCCCAGGAAGGAATTTTTAAATGTAAAATTTTATATTAACTTGGATGACTGTACAACCCATCCTAGAAGATTAAAGCATAGAAAAGTGCGATTTGATAGGATAAATTCAATAGATTGACATCTTAACACCCTATCTGTAGTCAATTTTAACATTTGAGAAACTGAAGAGAATGGATTTTAATACTTTTGTGTGTTTTCACCACAAAAAGTACGTGAACTTATCCATCCATCAGTTATCTTATTTTTGCCATTACACAAAGAATACATGGTGTGCATGATAAATATATAATTTTCTTTGTGAATATTAAAAGCCAATTACCCAGATATTCTAACTCCATATACTCAACCATAAAATATGAATAAAATATTTGTAAATTAAAAAAATATAAGGGCTAGATAAATGTCGAGTATTTAAGAGCATTTGCTGAGCAAGTATGTGGGCCTGAGGCCCAAGATCACCCAAATTCAATTCCCCATGTCTAAGGCCATACCACCCTGAAAGCGCCTGATCTCATCTTTCAATTCCCTGGCACCCATGTAAATAGCTGGGTGTGGCCACACACACCTGTAAAACCAGTTCTGGTAGGTGGGGAGTGGAAGGGGACAGACGAGAGAATCACTGAACATGTGAAAATGGCAGCTCTGGATGGAGTCAGAGAATATCCTCAAGGTGAGCCAAAAGAGGGGGACACCAGACATCTCCTCCAGCCTCTGCACACATGCTCTAAAAGCACATGCATCTGTACACACATGCATATACTACACACTCCACACACACGCACACACACACACACACACACACACACACACACGTACATGCACCTCCCCCAAAAAAATGATAAAAAAAATGATTGTGAGAGCCGTGGTGGAGGAGACTATCCAGAGGCATGGCACCCCTCAGTAACAACATACTAGGGCCGAATACTAGGCTATCCATGGTCCCCTGTCACAAGGACTGATCCAGATGACCCATGGAGGAGGATATCCAGCTGGTTGGGGAAGGGGGAGGGGGAGCATCAGAGAATTGGGGATAACAACTCATAGTTCACCCACTAAATAATGTAACTCATTATGGACAATAAAAATTAATAAAAAAAACATACAGTAGGCTGACCACATGTGCTCCAGATTAGTTCTGAATCCTGCAGAAGGGATTTGTAGATGACATCATGTCAGAAGGTTGGACACCTTAAATGGATATCCAGGAAAAGTCTCAGTGGCATTATGATCTTGCAGGTAGAATGTGACAGAGGAGAGCGAGCTGTGAAAACATTTGATAGGACAGCATAGCACATCACAGTAGGTGACCTAGGCGTACTGAGCATGCGGGCAGTGTTTCTGGAAAGAATGAGCTTTGGAGGAGAAAGTGGGAGATTCAGAAGTCTCACAGCAGGTGTCCTGTCTCCTAAATCACTGCAGGCCATTCATATAATTGTGGTTGTATTATCTGAAAGGTGGGATGCTACTGAAAGATATTTGTCAGTAAGGTGGCATGATTTCACTTGCATTTTAACAGGACACGTAACAAAAAAGGCAATTGCAATGTTCCTCGTGAAGAATGCTAAAGGCTTGGATCAAAGAAAAGTGTAGGAGGTGATTGGGTTCTGGCTATATTTGGAATGAGGCATGATTATTTTATTTTAAGATAAGCTGAAATTTGTTTTGTAACTGCTTGTCCGTTGTATCAGAAAATGTGATTGTGATTTTTACTCATATTCTATTACTGTATTAAATTAGAACCAATTCACTAAGTTCACAGTTTAACTTGGGCAACGCCAGTTACAAAATGGGCTGTCTGGTATGTGTTTGCAGTCATATTTTTTTTCCTTTATGTGCTATGGTAATTACAGATTTGCAGTTTATTATTTTTAGAAGAACTGGCTGTTGGCACACATTTTCTTTTCCTAACTAGTTATGGCTTATCTAAAGGAAAATTATTCATTTCTGTGTATCTATTTTGGAACTAGCCATTTTATTTGGTTCTATTGTTAGTTGTTTTGCACAAAGTCTTTACTGTTTATTGTTCGTATGTTAAAACTTATTTACCTACTTCGAACATTTAGCTGGCTTCATTCTCTACTGGGGAGGGTGTTTTCATGGTAAAGGAGATTTGGAACTAATCATATCATAGGGAATGGATGGAAGATGCCAGGTCTGTGTGCAAATGAGAAACTGCCCAAAACACATAGAGATTTGTCTTGGGAAGAGACAGAATGGAAAGAAGTGTTAAGTAGGACCTGAATTAAAAATTTCCAGAGGTACTTAAAGCAAGCTTGGGTTCTCTGTGGCCAGTCTTGTAAGGAACTCCTCAGTACATTAGGTTGATAAACTCATTGTGTCTATGAAGAATCTCCTGACCCCAAATAGATTAGTTGCTAAACCCAGGACTTTTTGCACTCTCTGGACTCAACAAGAATCCAGTTGTACAAGAGAACCCAAACTGATGAGAATTTTAAAAAAAATGAATGGCCTTTGACACTATTGCATCTGTACTTTGATTGAGGATGTGGTGAAACATTTTTATATCTCCATAGCTCCATAATCTGGTGATGACAGAGAGAGATGAGCAAGAAACCTATCTCCACAGCAAGTCAGATAACCTATGAAAGGACAATGGAGACAGACACCAAGGATACCCAACAAGTCCAAAGCAGAAATTCAGACACTCTTAAGATCTCAACAGTAAAGCAGACTTAAAACTCACCCACCATGACTCAGGGAACTGTGTGGAAGAGGGGGCAGAGGATTTTAAGAGCCATGGTGGGAAGAATATCTAAAAACATGGTCCCCCTCAACAATAACACACACACACACACACACACACACACAAATAAAACTAGCTACTGATTATACAAGTCATAACCATCCCATCCCATGGACCTTTCTAGCAATCCAATTGAGGAGGACCCTCAGCAGGTTGGGGGCAGGGAGGAGGGAAATGGAGGTACCATCACAAGAATTATTCATACAGTGTTTCTAATTATTAACAATAAATAAGTTTGAAACATTAAAATAAAACAATCTCAATTACTTTACAGTATTTAAGAATTATGGCAGCTAATATAAAAATCTGGATATCTGGTTTGGCTTTAAAAAAGATAGCCAGCATTTTACATGGCACGAGCCTTCTGTGTAGGGAAGTACAAACCATGGTCTGCCATTGTCCTGATCTCTTCTCTTGATGAAGTTGTACACTTTTCCCTATGGCCTTTTCCAACAAGATGGTACAGTTTTCCCTGCCATTTGGAAGCCTCTGAGAATCTGTGATGTTTTGATTCTTAGCATGATCTTAGCAAATACATCTTTTTATTATTTTTTTATTGTCCATAATGAGTTACATTGTTTAGTGGGCCAACAATGAGTTGTTATCCCCAATTCCTCATTGCCCCCCTTCCCCATCCCCAGTCAGCTGGATATCCTCCTTCGTGGGTTGTCTGTATCAGTCTTTGTGGTAGGGGGGGAACCCTTGATTGGAACTTGGGATTAATGGCGATATGCACCAGATCCCATACTCTTGGACTCCCAAGAAAAGATGCACTATGTGAGCGTCTGACGGGGAGGCTACTAAAAATACAAGCTAGGTAATCCAGAATGGTGTATATTTGTTAACCTATACTGATCTCACTCTCCGATGGAGATTGTGTTTGTATTTTTCAGGATGCAGCGAGAGAGCTGTGGCCCAAATAACTCTACCAACCAACCGCAGGCAGAAAGCTGAGATCCTGGCAAGAGAGGAGCCACCACAGTCATATCGTGGAGGATCCATATGGAACCCTGCAGAGAATGACGGGATGAACAAGGGACCCACAGCCACAGCCATTCAATCAACTCAGGATAAGCCAGTGAGACAGAAACCAACAATTCTCGATGCAAATACATCTTAAGATAGGTTCATCCACTGCTTTGTCCAGCTCAACATCTCGTCCACTCTGTTAGCTCGGCTGATTTCTCCATTTCCTGATGTCACTGCATACCCCTCTTCCCGAAGCCTGGGCCACTGGGTCTTGGCCATGGAATCCCAGCACCTCAGCCTCTCACTTGGATGTTCTCTATTTCTCCCCTAGGCTAAATGGCCTGGCTCCTGCCCAGCCTGGCTCAGGATTGCACAAGCAACAGACCCTGCTTCCCGGGCTCTCTTCCAGAAAAAATCCCTCTGCTCTCTCTTTATACCTCCATCTCAGAGACTCCAGAGTAATAAGTGAATCAGCAACAAATGGTGGCTGTTGTATATGGAAAGAACAGAGTCCAGTGTAGAAACGGGCTCTTCCTGCTAGAAGCTCCTTCAGAGGGAAAGCAAACAGTCCTCTCCTGACATGGTTGGGGGGAAGCTGAGGGGATATAAAAGCAGGGAGGCAGGAGGAGCCCACGTTGAAGCTATAGTTAGAGTTCTAAGAGAATTAACTTTTAGGGAAGGTGAAAGCCTGAGGATGTCTAAAAATCTCATCATCCACAACCCCAAACCCTGAAGAATCCATTTTGTAAAGCTGATTCCACTTTTGCAAGAGTGACCAAATATGGGAAAATATCCTCCCATGACTCACTCCCCCTCCCCTTCTGAAGAAGGCCTTGGTCATAAATTCCAGGAAATGAGCAAAACTCCATATAAGGCAACTTGTGGCTGTTCCTGGAATGTGGGCTGACCCTAGAATGGAATGTAAGATGCAAATTTCAGGCTCCAATTAGGTAACCAATCAGGAGTGTACAGATCAAGACAAAGAGCCAATGAAAATGCAAAATGTCCTGTGGTCTGAGCTGTATTATAATTTTGTGGTTTTTTTCTATATATACCCCGAGCTTTTGTTCCTCAGGGCTCTCTGGCACTCATCGGTCCGGGAAGCCCATCTGCGTAGCTGAAGAATAAAAATCCTCTTGCTATTGCATCTGCTGGTGTGGTTGTTTGAGTCCTGGGGTACGCTCTCCCGAGAAAGGCCTTGGGGGTCTTTCAGTCTTGCTTGGGTAAAGAGATGTCTAAAAATCTCATCATCCCCAACCCCAAACCCAACTGTAAGAATGACTGATGATACAGACTACTTCCTGTGTGGAGTTGGATACATGGGCAAAAAGTCTGCAATGATTCATTTTGATTGACAACTTGATGGGATTCAAAAGAACCTAGGAGATTAGGAAAGCTTGTCTCTGTGTATGTCTGTGAAAGCTTCTCCAGAGAGAATTAACAAAGGGAAAGAAGACCCAGCCTTGGTGTGGGAACACCTGTCACAGTCAGCCACACGCCACTGGGATGAATCTTCAAACCAGGCACAATTTGGGAGAGGAAAGTATTTATTGAACCTACAGATTGAAGGGAAGTTCTGTAACAGCGAAAGAGGCTGACCTTCTTTCACAGGTCCCAGCAGAGAGAAAAAAACCATCACCTACACCACACACACAGAACAGGGAACAGGCAGCAGGGCCAAGGAGAGAATTTCTTCTCCTTTATATAGCCTTAGGGTGGGGTCTTACAACCCTTCCTCAGACTTAATGGCTTCCTGAGTCTCTGGAATTTCCTTCCAGCACTGCCCACACAGGAAAGGATGTTTAGTTCTAGCTTCTTTGAGCTTCTTTACATCCTGCCCCCTACTGAGAGGCTGCCTTCCTGAAAACATCTTCAGAGAACTGTCCAAGATAATTTATAAGATCAAGTTGACAACAAAACCTAACCATCACACTATCCAACAGAACATGAACACAATGAAAGGGGGGAGAGGAAGAACCTAACTTGTTCCCATTCTTTCTCTCCTTCCCTTTATTTTTTCTCCTTCTGTCTCACTCTCTTCTTTGTTTTCTCTCTTTCTCTTTCTCTCTCTCTCCTCTCCCTATCTCTCCCTTTCTCTTCAAGACATCATGAGATAAGTCTCTCTGCTCCACCATGCCTTCCGCCATGATGCTTTGCTTTACAACAGGTCCAGAAACAATGGCTATAGCCAACCACATTCTGGAACTTCTCAAAACTATGATCCAAAATAAGTCTTTCATCCTTTAAATTGCTTTTCCTCAAGTATTTCCGATAGTAGCAAAACACATAACTCATACAAAGTCTTTAACCATTAGGAACAAGGCAGTTGTTCCTATGGTTAAAGTTGTTCCTAACGGTAGTCAGCTTTCTCATTACTGTGCAGAAAAGAACACATTCAAAGCTTCTTGTGGAGGAAAGGGTTCATTTTGGCTTAAAGACTTGAGGGGAAGCTCCATGATGGCAGGGAAAACGATGTCATGAGCAGAGGGGTGGACATCACCTCCTGGCCAATATCAGGTGGAAAACAGGAGTAATAGAGTGAACCAAACACTGGCAAGGGGACGCTGGCTATAACCCCCATAAGCCTGCCCCCAACAACACAGTTCCAACAAGGTTAGAATTCCAAACTGCCATCATCTGGGGATGGAGCATTCAAACCCTCACAGTAGTCAAGATTAGCCTTGTGTAGACACAATATGCTACAGCCAACCAAGCTGCCTCTAACAGGATCTATGTGGGTTTACTTTGTTGGTTTGTGCAGATGAGCTTCAATGGCTTGTCTACACAGCAGATCATGACTCATGAGTACCAAGGTGGAATTGGGAAAGGGTCGTAGTCAGACACATGCTGCTGGGATGAATCTCCAGACCAGGCACAATTTGGGGGAGGAAAGTATTTATTTAAGTAACAGACCCAGGGGAAGTTAAGGAAAAAGGCTGGCCCCCTTTCACAGAAGCAAGCAGAGAGAGAAAACCTACCACCAGCACCTCAAGCCAGCAAGCACATTATAACCCTGTAATTCACAAAAATGCAGAACTGTCAGACCAAGGTTCTGGCTTTTCTTTTGCATATCTATCCCTAGTATTTTGCATCTAATTTAGAAAGGGCCAGTCCCCAGGAGGCTTGGCCAAAGTGACACTTCCTCCAGCCAGAAGCCTGGAGACAATTAACAATTTAATAAACACAATTATAATAAATTCTATTGGGGGACACTATTCAAACTACCACAGGAATACTTTGACTCCTCACAATCAGATCACTAGAGCTCCATGTCATGTCTACAAAGGGATCTGACTCCCTGAGGCTGTGTTACCTGAGCCAGATGTTCAGAGATGATAACCTCGAGCTCGTGTCTCCATCTCTTCCTACATATTCTATCATTATGTGTCCCTGCCAAGCACAGGGCACCAGGAAATCCTATGCCATAAAGTTCATTGTAGAATTTCTCTCATCTTTTCAGAAAAACAAGATTTAGCTGTGTTGCCCGTCACCACCACCATTTCCCAAGGATAGAACCATTGGGAAGATGAGCAGAAGCAAAATCCCTCTTGCCTCACTTGGAAAGCTATGGTCCCAAGTCATGTGAGATGAGAATGTCAGGTAAGATAAGAATCAGGAACAGAGACAGGCTAATTGGTAATATAAACCAACAAACATATGTGGATGTCTTTAGGAGCTGAGATTAGAAAGCTGAATAATATAAGCATTGCTACTACCCCCATAATGGGAGAAAAGTTAGAAACCTTTGTGGGAAAATCCACATGGGAAACAGTCCTTAAAAAACAGCATAAATTTATTTGGGAATGTAGCGGAGTGAGCTGAGGATTAGAATTTAGATAATGCTCAGCAGAAATTCCAATGCATCCCAAAATTTAAAGAGCACTCGAATTCTTCTCTACAAAGTTAAATAGTTAAAAATAGACAAACAGATATTAAGGTATAGTGGGAGACTCTATTAAGGGAACATGGGGAGTTACAGAGTTCTCCAGCCACCAGTGTGGGAGAACACGTGGGAGAGGTTTTAATAAAATCTCTGCTGCTCAACCAAACAAGCAGAAGAAGAAAAGGTATCAGAGGGCTCTCATCATGAGAGAGAAAGGTTCATGTGGGAAAGAATCCCGAGCCCTCCCTTACCCTAAGGACTGGGGTGAGGGGCCTTACCTGGAAAATGAAAGTCCTCCTTCTAGGATACCATGAGGAAGAAGAGACTGGCTTTTGTTCTAGGGAAGCTTTTAAAACTTCCACTAGGTAATTCAGAGAGACAGCTGATTGGTCTATACCTGACCAATTAGCTTTTGCATCTAAGTTTGGGCTCTAAGCTGGAGACACCTCCCACTCAAGGGGAGGGAGTCTATGGAGCTTTCCTGAACTGTCAGAGGAAGGAGGGGGAAAAATGGAAGAAGGTAGTATTCCAAGCAGAAGCAAAGTCATGTCCAGAGAACACAGAAATCAGGAGATAGTTCTTACAGGATAAAGCATAGATTACCTCTTGGATGCTGTTGGTGGTAGTTTGTTCAAGTAGCTAAGCCTCAGTTTGGCACAAACTTTTCATATCCTCAAACTAACTGATCCGTACTTCTCAACTTTCATTGTCTGCATTTGCCTCATCACTAACATCCCAATAGTTCAATTGCCTAAATGGAACCTTCTTTACCCTTCCATCCCCTTTGTATAAAATCATGCCCCCAGGTGGTGCCATGAGTGCCTGCCCTGAAGACCTTCCTTGTGTGGATTCTCCAATGGCTTTCTGACCTGCCCAGAGTCTGTGTCTTTAAAATTTTCCCATAGGTTAAGCCTGACTTTTAGGAGAGAGAATCTATAACACCATAATGTTTCATAAAAGACCAGTTACCTGTTTTTCAGGATACAACAAGAGAGCTGTGGCCCATCTAACCCTACCAACCAACCCTAGGCCGATGGCTGAGATCCTGGCAAGAGAGGAGCCACCACAGTCATATCGGGGAGGATCCATAAGGAACCCAGCAGACAATGACAGATGAACAAGGGACATATAACCACAGCCATTCAATCAACACAGGATAGGCCAATGAGACAGAAACCAAGGATTTTCAACAGAAGGACTCCTAAGCTGGCAATACTCACCCACCACGACTCAGGGAACTGAGCGGAAGAGGGGGCGGAAAGATTGTGAGAGCCGTGGTGGGGGAGACTGTCCAGAGGCATGGCACCCCTCAGTAACAACATACTTGGGCCAGGAGAACCGGGCTGAGTACTAGGATATCCAGGATCCCTTGCCACAAGGACTAATACAGACAGCCCA
>PVHP010028947.1:0-22829 GCA_004024765.1 Zapus hudsonius | reverse complement strand
CCACCTGGTTCTGTGGAGTATAACAAATGCAGGAAGAGAGGGTCATTGGATTTGCAACACAGTTTTTTGTTTTTTTTTTTTTTGAAAATGGCCATCGGACTGTGAAGCAGGTGTGCTAGATTGCCTGCATGGAAGCCTGATGGAGCCATAAGGATGAACTTTGGGTTGCAATGGAGACCCAGTGAATTTCAGGACTATGGATGGGTGCCAAGGTGAGCTGCCAGCACTGGATGAAGTTTTCTCAGACTGTGAGTAGCTGAGCTGGAGGGGCGGAATTGAATCTCCAAGAGACTTGTTATTGGTTAAAATCATTGAAGTTGGAGTTAGAGATGGATGGTGCCCCGCTTGTTTTAAATCTTTGGTTCAATGTGTTTTTGCCATGCCTCATGTTTTGTAGTGTGAATGTTCTGTACCATTACGGGTTTATTTTTGGTTTTATGGCTAATTTGAAAGCTGTGGGGACTTACGAGTTGAGCTGAACACATTGTATTTACGTCATGTATGATTATTAGTTTGTGGGGGCCAGGGGTGGACTGTCATGGTTTGATCCAGGTGTCCCCCACAAACAAATGAATGTGTTCTGGGTAATCCATCCTCAGCTGATGGCAGTCTCGATTTTACAACCTCGCTAGAGCTGTGTTGTTGGGGGTGGGCTTTGGGGGTTTATAGCCAGCTTCCCCTTGCCAGTGTTTGGCACACATTCCTGCTGCTATTTCCAGTGCTGTGGCAGAGGTGATGTCTACCCCTCTGCTCCTGCCATCATTTTCCCTGTCAGGATGGCGTCTCCCCTTGAGTCCGTGAGCTAAATAAACCCATTCCTCCACAAGCTGCTTTTGCTTGGGTTCTTTTTGCGCAGCAACAGAGAAAGCTGACTGCAACAGCCTTATAAAGCAAGGACTTTGAAATGCAGGAAGAATGAATGGCCTCTTTGTTTACTGAATGAATAATGCTATAAAGGCAAATATGATACAATCTTTCTTATATATGAATCTCAAAGAATGGGGAGACATTGATCAAAAAGCATATTTTTGTTACATAGGAGAATACACCATAAGTATTTGTTGTGATGATATGTTAATAATATTGATTCTATAACTGCATGTTTTATATTTAGGTAACAAAACATCACTAGCTAAATACATGTAATTGCATTTTTTCCTTATTCAGTAAAATAAATTCTTTAGATCATATCTTTCAGACATTGTTCAACAAGTTGTACATTCTTTAAAACATTGTTACAATACTATAGAGGACTAGTAGGGCTATATTTATGCCATCAGGTACTGCTTACAGTGATGTAATGAATGACAGAGATGTGCCTGGATCTATTTGCTTTGGGTGTAAGTGTCATCACATCTCCATGGGGAGGCACTCTCCTTCCTTGTGGAGGGAATCCCTGTGTCTGGCGTTACTGTATAAATGTGTATATTTATCAATAACATACTCTATACCTATTATATGTTTTCTTACAATCTTTCACCCTGGAAATGTAGACACTAGATCAGAGCTTGTACTGTGCATAAAACAAGGGACTCTGACCTGTAGAAGAGATAATGCAAACACGTTTCCTTTAGAACAGAGTAGGAATAATACATACATATTACTGGGAAGATAATGGAAAGTTTCTGTTTAATCAGACATGCTGTGTCTCCTTAAATAATTTAGAGTTTATAAAACATGACAAAATATTGAGATGGGAGAAGAGAAATAGTATTACAATAGTTAGAATTAAACATATGAATAGGGATAAGGCACATACTTGAAAAGTCTAATGACTTGGGTTCAATTCCTCAGTACCAACATAAAGCAGATGCACAAAGTGGTGCACACATTTGGAATTCGTTTGCAGTGGCTGTAGGTTTTGGGATGCCATTTCTCGCTTTGTCTCTGTCTCTCTCTGCTTGTAAGTACATAGATAAAAACAAATATACGAATCTATGAGGCTATTTCTCTAATGAATTTATAATATTTTCACATGCAGATTATGTTTAACCGTGTGTTATCATCTATAAAATTGCCATGGATCCCCATACCATGAATATAGCAAACCATATATAATGATATCAGTGAAAAGGCATAGTAGTTTGAAGAAAAAATATTAACATTCTTGAAAATTCAAATATATTTTCCTGATTAACCTTTGGACTAAAATGAAATTTAATAAAAATCATATATTTTATCAATAAGATACATTCTTCATAAGTTCAAAATTATTTCTATGATGGTACTTAATATTTGCAAATATTCATTATCTACTTATACATTCATTCACAGACTGAATTTTATGACATTTTATAAAATTTCTGAATTTTAGCTGTGTATTGCAATCAGACATTATTGTCTAACATATGTATTATGGCAGAAGAGATGGCTCAGATGTTAAAAGTATTTGCTTGGAAAGCCTGCTGGCATGGGTTCAATTCCCCAGTTTCCATGTGTGGCATGTGTGGCACATGCGTCTGGAGTTTATTTGCAGCAGCAAGAAGCCCTAAAGTGCTCTCTCTCTCTCTCTCTCTCTCTCTCTCTCTCTCTCTCTCTCTCATATATATATATATATATATATATATATATATATATATATATATATATATATATATATCTTCTGTGTTCATTTCCTTTCTTTGGTATCTCTTCAATCTATCTCGATAAGCTGCTGTTAGTGAGTGTAGTGAGTAGATATATATTCCCTTGTATTCACTGTGATTATTTACTTGTTAATTTATGTTGTCTTCTAAAAGTCAAGAAATACTGAAGTAGCATTTTAAAATTAGTGATCATTCCCTCCTTTCTCTGTTTACTTTCAAGATTCAAGCACACATATAGTGAAATGATGGATACTGTTGCAGAGCTCACTGCTTCCTTTACTATTTTCCTCATGTTCTTTAGATTTATAAAGTTTTATGATGTATACTTAGTTGACTGTTAGATTTAAGAAGTGTTTTTTGGTTTATCTTTAGTTTACTATCTATGCTCTTCTATTTGTTAAGGTTACCCACTAAATTTATTTTTTGAAATATTTTATCATTCATTTTTAAACATAGAATTCATATATTTTATAGAGTTCTCCTATTGCAATGTAAATTTGTGAAGCTATGTTTCTAGGACAAATTATTTAGCACAAGTTTAATAATTCTAGCATGTAATATGGAATAGAGTGCATCATTTATGCATATTTATTGATTTGCTTCATGGCGATGCTGAAAAATGACAAGAACAGAGCCTTTAGCTGACTTCCTTTTTGGTTAAGAGAGACAGGAATAATCTAGTTAAAATTTAATGACTAAAAGCAAAAATTATTTAATAAAATGAAAAAAAATGATGAAAATTATTTCTGATTTTAATGCTAAGTAATAGGAGTAACTATGTTGTCTCAGGGTGACCTTGAACTCATGGCAATCCTCAGACATCTGTCTCCCATTAGCTAGGATTAAAAGCATGAGCCACCACTTCTGGCTATACAATATATATTTTTATTTATTTCCAAGCAGAGAAATAGAAGAGACAGACAGAGAGAACGAACGCACCAGGGCCTCCAGCCAGTGGCGAACAAACTCCAGATGCATGTGCCACTTTGTGCATCTGGCTTTATGTGGGTATTGCGGAATGAAACCTGAGTTGTTAGGATTTGCAGGCAAACACCTTAACCACTGAGCTATCTCCCCAGCCGTAATTTACTTTTAATACAAAGTTATAGCATAGAAACCTAAAATATAGTAAAACTTTAATAAAAACATAGTGATCAGCTTTCAGAGTGATGTTAGTTTCTCATCCGGTAGATGTGTTTCTGCATATGAAACATTGCCCATCACCAGTCAGACAATGAACGTGGGCAGAGGCTCAACAATATTTCCACTTACAGCTGTCGTCAGCCTGTGTCTAACCACCGGGTGGTTCCAGAACCACTGAGGTACATATCTGCAGATGCCCAATTCTTTATATAAAATGCAGTGTTTACATTTAGCATACACATATTCTAATACATACTTTAACTCATCTCTAGATTACTTATAATACCTATTACAATACAAATGCTCTATCAGTCATTGTTATTCTGTACTGTTTGGTGACAGGACAAGAAAAAAAATATCTGTGCAGTTTCAGTACCAAAACAGTTTTGTTATTCTTCATACTTTCCATCTATGGTGAGTGGAATGTGTAGATAGAGACTCTGCATACATGGAGGGCTGACTAAAAATTAATTTTTATGAGCTAACACTTCCAATGTTGTCACAAAGAAACCGCAGCTAACTGGGAATGGGACACCTTTAGTCCCAGAACTGGAATGCATAGATAGGAGGGTCACTGGAAGTCCAAGGCTACATACTCTGGCCAGCTGGGGTTACATAGTGAGACACTCTGAAAAAAGCAATTACTGTATTGAACTTTCATAAATTATTTATTTGTTATTTAAACTTACTGCAATAATTATAAATATTGCCACTAATATTTTAAAACTGGTAAAATAAATTATGCCTTCAGTATATGAGTAGCCAATTTGAATATATGATACATTTTAGTAAAATATGATTTTAATAACAATGTACTTCAAGTTAGTTCAATAGAAGTTATATATATTAAAATTATAAAAACAAAATATAATGGAATTTTATAATAATAAAATCAATAATATACAACTTATTGAAAATGAGATTAAATATATATGATTCAGTTTAATATCATTACATACATTACAAATACTTTCACTAAAATTGGAATTACAGTGCAAAAACTATTAATGTTTCAAAACTTAATTTGTAGATATTCCTACATAGGAAAGATCCCTTTTTTTCTCAGCTTTTTTCTTACCAGTGGCTATGTTTTATTGCAATACTACATTTTAAAATGAAAAGAAAAACTTAAAATTGTCAACCTATCTAGTTCTGCTTAGACATGAGGAAAGTAACTTAACTATGCAAGTCTTCACAGACACAGATGGAAAGTGGCAGGTATAAGACTGCAATCAGGCCCACCAGAGATAATCCAGCCACCAAGGCATCATCGTCATGATTCACAGCTGACTTTCTAAAAGAACTCATTGAAGGATTTTGGACATGGATGTGGTTTCTTTCGATTTCCACCATCATGTCTATAACAGTTGTGAACAGAGAGGCAGCAATTTTCGGTGACTCCTCAGAAAGAAGCCTAGAATCAAAAGTGTAGTTATGGCACTTCTAAAGTTTAAATAAAAGCTGTTTGATGTGTGCATATTATATTCTAAACAGTTCATATATCCATAAGGAAGAAATGTAATTTGGGTATTTTCAATACAGGACAAAAATGATAGTTCTTAATTATTGGATTTTAGGTTTCTTGCCAAGTGGTTTTGAACACAAGGATATTATATTCCTACTCTCAGACAGATGTTCCTCCCTTACAGTGGGGTTACCTCCCCAGTAATTATTAGTCAAAAATGCATTGGGGCTCAGAGGGCAAAGTGCTCATCTCCTAAGCATGAGGACCTGAATTCAATCACCAGAGCCCACGTGGCTTGAGAAGCCATACATGAAGGATGAGTTATAATCTTCATGGTGGGAAGATGGAGACAAGAGGATCCTTGGAGCTCACTAGCTATCCAGCCTAGCATAACTGGTGAGCTCCACGTCTAGCCTGAGCACCCAGCTTAGTAACACAGCACAGTGTCAAGGGTTCACTGTGTCTGCTCATGATCGTGTTGACCAGGAGGTGGGACTTGCTTTGGCCCAATGTCTTGAGAACATATGTACCATTCATTGCCAAGCCAAACTTCAAGCTTCAGAGATCAGATTGTACTATAAATGTGGACTTTCACTCCATCTTGTTTAAAGAAAAAAGGCAAGTGAGTCCATTGTGCCAGGAATGTCTGTAATTTTAGGAAGACTTTGTTTCTAGGCCTGCCATTTGCTAGAGTAATGCTCTGCATCTTGCTGATAAAACAGTAGTCAATGTGAAAAGACAGAGACAGAAGTGGCCGAGGGCTTGAAATCTGACTCCATGGAGCTAGTGCTCTTCTGTTGGGCGATTCCTTCTCTGTGAGTGTTGACTGGCATACTACCTTCGGGATAAGAGAATTTGGCAGAAATGATGGGATGCCATTTTCATGACCATGTTCCTAAAATATTTGGTTTTCATTGTCTCTCTTCCTCTTTCTTTCCCTCTGATCTCTTTCATCTCTCCTCACTCCCTTTTTCCTCCAAGACGCTTTGTTGTGAAGTTGGTCAGGCAGCCCCTGGAGAGGCCTAGGCAGTGAAGTGACAGCACAAGTGGCTGGCTAATGACGCTTCTGCTCTAACTGGATAGAAATCTCAATAGTCAAGGCCTAGCTTTCTCAAAGTTGTTTGCGTTTGCAGTCCTGAGATTTGAGTGTCAGGGGCCTAAGGTTCGGGTTTCAAACCCAGTGATTATGGCTGTAACCTCTGCTTTACGACTCCAAGCTTTCAAGACTAGACACTTGAAGCTCTAGGTTCTCAGGACAGAGGCTTAGTGCCCTTAGCTTTGAATATCTGAAGCCCTGTATTCTGCAGTTAGGACTGCAGACTCCAGCTTCAAATGTTGGATTTTTAGGATTTAGCAGTGCCTAGTGTTACAATTCCTGAGCTGCAGGAGTTAGTACACTTGTTTCTTCACCCTTGGCTATCACATCACTCTTCCAGAGATCAGTGTTCCTAGCCTCCCAGCCTTTCAGCTTCTACAGCCTCAGGTCTCTACCATCTCTGCTCCCAGCCACTCTCTACACCCTTTCTACCTCATCCTTTTTGCTGCTCAGGTTGAACCTCCAGGTTCACTTTCCTCTTCGTGTTACCATCTCAGCCTACTGTATGCATGATCAAGTTCGTCATCCTATATGCAATCAGACTATTTAGGAGCTTTCATTTTAATGTGGAGACACCAGGGAACAGTATACAAGAGAGAGGCTTCCTGGACTCCCCCCCCCCCAATCCAGAGTGAGTGAAAACAGTCTGCTTACAGAGAAGGGCATCATGTGTTTCTGCCCTGCTTCTAGTTAGTCCCAGTTCTCAAGCCTCACACATGCATCACCAGAGCTTGTTTTTAAGTCGCTGTGGAAGGTTCCCCCTCTCCCCTCCCATCCTGAGTGGCAAAAGCTGCAGGATGGGCAAGGTCCTATAAAGTTCACCAAGTCTGGGTTTTATAAAAGTCTCCCATAACTGGTACAAATTGTCTGCAGGGGTTGTGACTAGAACATGTCCCCTGGAACAGTCACACAGCCTTAGTGGCAGTGGTTATTGCAATGTATCTTCTTGGAGACTCACTGGGCTATGAATGGAGTGTTGGAGAAGCTGGCTTCCCTCATGATAGACCTGCCTTTTATTAATGAAAATATTGGTGGGTTGACCTCTCCTCACTCAAGACAAAAAGTCACAAGGAAAGAGTACAGCGAATGAAGCTGTTGACTAATTCACTCCCAGGAGCTTTTCTGTTTGTAGCTCACAAAGTGCTTACAATGAAAACATGAAACTAACCTTCGTAGCAATGGTTAATAGTAGCATTTTACTGACAGCTGAATATTTTTCAGGTGCAGATTAGCCTTGAGATTCCTGCAGTTCAGCCCATTTGCTTGACTAAAACCTCATAACATCCGATCCCTAACACAGAAAAACTATTAGTAGTTCCTCCTGTAAATACACCTCTAAAATGTGTTAATTTGTTACAAATGGTAGCTTACTGCACCAGAGTTAAGCAGAAGTGTAAAATGAACTCAAGAGGATTATTTTCTTTTTTGGCCTCAAAGTATTGCTTTAAGAATATCATTTAAAAGGTCAAAATAAATCTTGGTATTCCTTCTTAGAGTTTCTTATGTTTGCTTCCCAGAGGAGCTTTGGATATTTCCATAAAATGTAAGGCCACACTCAGGTTCATGGATTTTTTTTCATGGATGTTTTAAATAACACAATCACTCTGAAAATTACACTGCTGTTCATTTCTAACCACCTGTGAAAATAGACGAGCAACCTTCTGACAGTTGAGTTCACGTGCAGTAACACTCGAAAGCTCATCAGTGTTCTCATTCTGTAGTTCCAGGGAGACCGTTAGCAAGGGTTCTGCTTTATGATGCTGCGGGGCGAGCATTATTCACCCCTGGTTTAGCACTGAGTAGAGGTGGCAATAAGAAATCTAATGAAGAACCCATCAAGCCCCGAGTAGTAATTTCAGGAGAAACCATGCATGGGTATTTGAATAGGGCTGAGTAGGCATTGACATTTATGTTATCGACTGTGGTATGGGTGCTTTCCCCTCTCATCTGTAGCACCTTTCTGCCACCCTGATTCCTTCTGGTTTGAAAGCGGTAGAGCATATTACAACCAGAACTCTCTCTTCGAGCCAGACTTTGCTACAAGCTGCCAGAGAAAATGACTTTAAAAAGTCTTTTAAAACTTTTTTTTTACATTTAAAGTTTTTATTGTTGCTGTTTCCTTATAAAATCAGGTAGTCTAACTTACAAAGTATGGCAATGTTGAGGGTGATTTTTTTTTTATTTTTAAAATTGCATGTGGGTGGGCTGGAGAGATGGCTCAGTGGTTAAGGCATTTGCCTCCAGGGCCTAAGGCCCCGGATTCAATTCCCCAGGACCCACATAAACCAGACCCACAAAGTGGTGATCCTGGTTCTCTCTCTCTCTCTCTCTCTCTCTCTCTCTCTCTCTCTCTCTCTCTGTACTTGAAAATGAATAAATAAAATATTTTTTAAAATTGCATGTGTCTTTTTTCACATTGAATTGAAACAAAGTACAAAATTCAAAATTTCACCTGTTTTTATAGTTGTGGTAAACATAGATAAAAAAAATTCTCCCCTTTTGTTAAAGGTAAGTACAGGTTTGCTAACAGAATAAAAATAAATGTAGTTTAAATGTATTAGATGAGCTGGAAGCCAGTTATGGCATCAATTCCTCTTAAAAATCTATATACTTATCTGGTGTAGAGGCATATGTCTGTACTACAAGCACTCAGGAGGCAGAGGCAGGAGGATCACCACAGGTTCACGGCCAGCCTGGGGCACATAGTGGGTTCCAGGAAAACAGGACTGCAAAATGAGATTATCTAAAAAAAATTATATATTATACTATACTATAGAGTTCCATATCACATGAACTATATATGCTGTAGTAATACTCTATAATAGTCTAGTATAACACACACACACACACACACACACACACACACACACACACACATATATATATATATATATATATATATATAGCAGTTACCTTCTCATTGCTGCAGAAAAAAAACAACATTTGACTAGAGGTAGTTTATGGAAGGAAAGGGTTTATGTCAGCTTATGGTCTGCAGGGGAAGTTTTCTCATGGCTGGGAAAGCATGTCAGGCAGCTGGACTTTACATCTGGTCATATCTCAGCATGGAGGAAGCAGCAGGAGTGAAGTAGTCACTGAGCACACAGTGGTGCTGGGTTAGTAAACCACAGGCCTGTCCTTGAGTCATGCACCTACTCCACCAAGGCTCAACCTCCCAAAGGCTTCACCCCAACTGGGGACTAAGTCAAAGACTTAATCACAAACGCACGAGGCTACTGGGAAAAATTTATGCTCAAACCACAAGATAATATGACACTATTCTGGAGCTGATAGCTGTATGTGTGAACTTAAAAGCTAATCTGAAGTATGCATAGATTTAAAATAATTCTGAAAATAAAACCTAATCTTTTAGACATTTGTCCTGAATTTTAAGTATTTTGGAATCCATAGAAGAGAAACTTACATTTACCAAGCAAAACAATTTACCACATCTTTGTATATCTGTTGCAAATATTAATATTCTTTTAACTTTTGTATCTGCTCTAAAAAGAAAACTCTATAGGTGATACAAATGTATTGCTTTATCCAGCCAGAGAGGATATTTTTATTTCAGTGATTTAAGCAGTGAGCCATCGGCATAACATAATTATCTGAGGAGAACTGCTTAATCACCAGCTGGAATTTAACTTTACACTCTTGAAAGCTGTGTAATGCATCATCCTTGGTTGAAAAATCTATAACAGAGGTAACTACTGTTTATTACTTTCCTCTCTAATTGAGTATTCCTGTTGAATGCTAAAATGGATTTTTAAAAATGAGCAATAATATTCTGGAGAGAATTTATTCATTTTTTTCAAATATCCGAAGACAACGTGATTCCCATTCTTTAGGATGCTGTGCACATGTGACACCTAACTTCCATAGTCATGTTTGAACCTTGGCTTCTGCTGCCCCAAGGCAAGGATATGACTGCTCTTCATTTAGGTGATGGGTCTCTAAGAGACCAATTGAAACTATCTGCTCAAATCTTATAAAAGAATTCAATCCATGTGCCTCACTGAGTTATATCTGAGCTTAATCAACAGGGCTGGCTGCACAATGAGTCTGCTGACATTTCATCTGGGATATAATTGCTGAAGAAACAGACTCATGGGTAAAGATTAAAGAGGTGCTGTTAGAACATGCTAATTTCTTTAGCCTCTCATTTATATAAATATTTCTCACTGTGGCCTATTTCTATCAGCAGCTCTAGCTTGTGAATAATCCCATATTGCTTTTAACAGTACTAACTGAATTAAGAATATTGCATAATCAATCTGCCCCTAAATGTCACTAGTCTTTTGACTCTAAAAAAAAAAATCTTTAAATTTCAGGCATTTTCCAAGTTTCAAGTTTTCAAACCATGTGAAGTTTGAAATATCATTTGTCAGTGAAACTATCTTGGAAATTACACTGGTTCCTCTTTTCAGAATTACAGTTATTCATATCGCCCAGATTCTACAATCCAACCAAAGCAATTGCCTGTCTTCCTTGGAAAGATCCTTCCCTGTCATACCTAATTCTACCTTCAATTCACCAGACCACACTCTAAGTCCAGCCTGGGTTATATAGGTGAACATAGCAGAATATATGATAATAAGAGAGATACAATGAATGTGAACAATCATGTGAACATATTAAATGCATTAGAAGAAGAGAGACACAATGTATGTGAACATAAAGGATGCATGAGAATAAGAGATACAATGAGCACCTTGCACATTTCCTCCAGAATATTCCCTGCTTTGCAACCACAGTCTTTAATATGATACATTTATCTCCCTGTACTCATTACAATATTTTAATAGTTCAGAAGGGGGCTGATGTTAGCTGAAATACAAATCTATTTCTATGGTGGGTAACTGGAATGATTTGGAACATATTTAGGAGTAAGATGATTGGGTTTGTGGATGGATTGATTCCATGTGGAAGAGGTGAGTTATGATCAAGTCTGGATAGGATGCTATGGTGGGAATGGGTGTGAAAATCAAGAAAGAGGAAAGGCCTTTTTCATATTTTGGAAAATCTCCAAACCTTCTTTCACCCATAGTGAACAAAGTGGAATGCTTCTCCCATTTTCAGCTAACACAGCTCAGACTGACCTATGAAGGGCTGAATGGAAGAGCAGCCCTCCATCATAGTGATTCAGTTCCTTTAAAATTCCAAATCAGAGGAATTCAAGTTTAAATGGATAGGTTGTAATTTGCTCCCTACATTAAAAACATTGTTGAGGTAGGGAGATTCGAACATGCTAAAAGTCAGCGGCTGGGTGCTAGCTGAAAGGAATATGAAGCATAAAGGGGAAACACCCACTAGACTGATTCCAGTTTGGAAAGTGATCATGCATTGAGTTAATAGATGATTCTCTTAAGAAGCCTTCAGAGATGCCCTCAAACATAGAGAGCGAAATTCTGCATCAGAGCTAACACTGGAACAGGCAGAGCTGTGAGACTGACTCCCAATGGTGGGAGAAGTGTCTCTAGTTCTATAATGGCAAACCCCACTCCAGGCTCAAAGTCTTTTCTCCACATTCTTATCTGACCAAGCATGGGACTTATTTATTTATTGTTTTACTTTTAGTCTTCAGCCTCCTTTTAAAAAATGTTTTATTTATTCATTTTCAAGCGAAGAAAGAGAGAGAGAGTGAGTGAGAGAGAGCATCATGGTCACCACCTTGTGGGTCTGGCTTATATGGGTCCTGGGGAATTGAACCCAGGGCCTTAGGCACTGGAGGCAAGTGCCTTAACCGCTGAGCCATCTCTCCAGCCATTCTGCCTCCTTTTATAGACCCAGAATGAAAGGAGCATGAAGCAGGCTATCAAGGAACACTTTGTGGGAGGTGTATAGGGAAGCATGAGCCCTCTATGTTGATCTGTCATGGTGAACAGCTGACATCTACCATTTAGCTCTGTGCCAGCTATCCTTTTGAGTGTTTTTAGGGCACGCTTCATTGTCATTTCTCACATCACTGAACTGCTTTGTGATATGACTATGTGAGCATATAGACCACCATCAATCCCCATGTATAAAAATACACTAGCAGTATGAAAATGGTTTGAAAAGCAAAATATCCATCTGAAAACTAATAATTATTGATGCAGCTTGCACTGAAAAATCACCTCATATGCTTTCTGTTTTGAAATTAGACACTTGAAATAACATTCTTGTAAAACATTACAATATTTACTATGGTTTAAAAATCAATAACTACTAATAAAATCATTAAGAACTCTTAAATAGTTTAAGAAATAGTAAACTGAGTTCATAGTCGATATAATTAAGAGACTCTGGGCTGTGTAGATGGGTCAGTGGTTAAAGGTATTTCCTTGCAAAGCCTTCTGGCCTGGGTTCAATTCCTTATTGCCCACATAAAAACCAGATGCATAATGTGACACATGCATCTAGAGTTTATTTGCCGTGGTGAAAGTTCCTGGCATACCCATATTCATTCTCTCTCTCTCTCTCTTTCTCTCTTAAATAAATAACAATAACAATGAAAATTTACCAGCTAATTCATTCATAGGAATATAATATCCTATTATATGCAAAATAATGATTTTAAAATGTAACAGAAAAAATATAATTGCAGAGATAATTATGTATATTACTTAAATTTAGAACATTGAAAGCATAACAAACACTATGTTCTTCTGGTAATTTTTCTTTTTGTTTCCACCTAGATAATGAGTGTTTTAAGTAAAGGTTTACTGAA
The DNA here is from genome assembly GCA_004024765.1 of Zapus hudsonius. Taxonomy (NCBI): domain Eukaryota; kingdom Metazoa; phylum Chordata; class Mammalia; order Rodentia; family Dipodidae; genus Zapus; species Zapus hudsonius. The sequence goes on along the minus strand of PVHP010028947.1, from coordinate 9,828 downwards.
GACCTTCATATAGTTGAGGGGAAATAAATTTAAAACGGTAACTTTTGGGGAGTCAGTGCATTTGGTGTGTCAGCCTGTTTGGGGCCTGTGTGCTCAAGGTGATGAGTTTGGGACCCACGTTTTCACAGTGCCAGTGTGTTTAGAGTCTGTGCATCCTGGGTTGGTGAGGAACAAGGTGAGTTAAGAGCCAGTGCGTTCAGGGCGCCAGCGTGTTTGGGGCTGTTGGGCTCCAGGCATGTTGGAGGCCTGTGATCTAGGGATGCCATCATGTGTGGGGCCTGTACACCCTAGGTTGGTGAGGAGACCAGCATATTTGGGGAGGGACTTGCCCTCAAGGTGAAGAAGGGCCCATGAGTTTGGGACCTGTACTTCAGGGCATTAATGTGTTAGAGACCTTTTCATCCCAGACTAGTGAGGGGTGTGATGTGTTTGGGGACTGCACACCAACTTCACGCTGCACACCTCCAACCACCAGCCCAGAGAGCCTGGAGTATTTGTAACCTCCACAACCTGAACCTCTATGGGTAGAATTCTGTTCCTCTCCAATCAGGCTCAAACCCCAAACAGAACACTCACTGAAGAAATAAGTTTTATTCCCCTGGCCCCCTGAAATTCTGTCCCCAACTCTGACCCTGCCTGCCAGTGACCCCTTGGTGCCTCACTCCTACCCCAAATAGGAAGAACAGAGATATCTGGGAGGCACCTGCCATTGTAATATCAGTGTGAACTCCACAATCCACTGAGCTGGCTACAGGTTGGGGGAGAGGAGCAAATGATAGTACCTCCTGACTGCCTGAGCCTCAGAGGCAAGGCGAGGCACAGTGGTCATTAGAGCTGGAGAAGATTTCCGACCTCCAAAGAAACTTTATACTACACCCAAGCCCAGAACTGCAAAAGAAATACCTCTGGAGGTATCACCATGCTAGATTAAAAACTATACTACAAAGCAATAATAAGAAAAACAGCATGGTACAGGCATAAAAACATATATGTAGACAAATGGAACATAACTGAAGAGCCAGACCTTAGATCAAGTAACTGCATCTACTTGATATTTACAAAGGAGCAAACAAATGGTGCTGGACAAATTGAAAAATACATGTAAAAAATGAAAGTACACCCATTCCTCTCAACATGCACAAAAGTCAATTCCAAATGAATTAAAGACTTGATAGTTTTTAAATATCTGACAACCTTAAAAATCTGGAATTAAAAATAAGGGGAAGTCTCCACAATATAAGAGTGGGGAAACTTCCTAAATTCCACCATCTCTCAGCCAATGGGATCTCATCAAACTAAAAAGCTTTTGTACAAACATACCATATACAGAGCCAACAGACAACCATTAAATTGGGTGAAAATCTTTTCCAACTATACCACAGAGGCCTAATCTCTAGAATTTACAAAGAACTCAAAAAAAAAAGTAATAAAATATCAAACACGTGGGGTGTGGTGGCGCACGCCTTTAATCCCAGCACTTGGGAGGCAGAGGTAGGAGGATTGCTTTGATTTCAAGGCCACCCTGAGACTACAGAGTGAATTCCAGGTCAGCCTGGACTAGAGCGAGACCCTACCTCAAAAAAAAAGAAAAAAAAATCAAACAATCTACTCAAAAGTTGTGGAAGTGAACTAAATAGGAAATTCACAAAGGAGGAAATAAAAATGGCTAATATGTAAGAAAATATTTGACATCCTTAATTATCAGGGAAATGAAAATTAGAACAATTATGATAGTCCACCTCACTCAAGGTAGGATGGCAATCATTAAAAAAATCTAACAACCATAGATGTTGGTGAGGATGTAGTGAAAAAGGAATCCTCATTCCCTACTGGTGGAAATGCAAACTTGTACAAACCACTATGGAAATCAGTGTGGAGGCTCCTGAAAAAGATGCATGTAGAGCTACCAACTGACTCAGCCATCCTTTTACTGGGCATCTACCCTGAAGGCTCCCCTCTTCAGCACAGAGACATCTGCTCAACCATGTTTATAGTTTCTCAATTCACAATAGCTAAGGATTGGAAACAACCCAGATGCCCATCACTGGACGAATGGATATCAAAGTTGTGGTATCTATACACAATGGAATTCTACACAGTAGTGAGGAAAAAATGACACAATGAAATTTGTAGGAAAATGGATACAGAACAGATCAAACTCAGCAAACTCACACAAGCACATCCTTGGTTCTAAACCAGGAATAGCTTGAGTTGCAAGAAAACCTGGCATGCAACTCAAAGAACAGATAACAGGGATGGGAGGATTTGGGGGGAGGGGATGGGTTGGCATGGGGGGAAAGATATACACAAAAATAAATGAAAATTGAACAGGTACCATAGAATCTTTATTCCTGCACAGTAGGCTAAAAGATATAACCCTCCAAAGAAATATGATGGAATTGTAAGGTAAGAAGGGCCATCTGTGAAGAGGGTGGGATGAAGCCTAACCCTAATACATTTGGCTTGTAAAGCCCAAAACCTAAAACACGTTACTACACACATTGAGGTGTTAATTAGAGAAAACTTTGAGTCCCCTGAAACAAGATAGGCTTCTTTCAAAGCGTTTGATTACCTGCCGAAGGTAAAAGATAATACCCTATTGCTGAAGACACCACAGGCTGCTTGCTCACAATATCCAGAGTTGTGCCTGGAACCTGAAAGGAAGTCATTTCCCAGATGGTTAGCCAGCACTATGTTGGAAATTGCTATATGAGCTGCTTTGCAATAGTGGCACTCAACCTAGGTGGGTAATCAAGGGCTCTCTGCTTGGCTAACAGATCTGCTCAGTGATATGGAACCCATAGCTGGAACTGGGATCCAAGCCAAACTCCAATGGAGACCAAGAATCTAGACTCCAAGGGGAAGTGTCCACTAACCATGGTCCTAAAGAGAGGCTACACCCACTATAATCTAGCCAAATTAACAATGCTTATTCCATTTAACCTATGCTGATCTCACTCTCCATTGGAGAATCTGTTTTCATTTCTCAGAAGGCAGTGAGACCTTACAACAATCTAATTCTACCAACAGGACCAGAAATGATAGCAGACTCCCTGGCATGAAATGAACCACCCATAGCACATCAGCTAGGGCCCAGGAGAAACCACAGAGGAAGTGGAGAGATGAGCAAAAGTGCTCTCTCACAGCCAGCATCCTGTGCCAGGACGATAGAGACAGACACTGAGGATACACAAAATGTTCCATAGCAGAATTCCAGAAGCTACAAAAAACTCAACACTACAGTAGACTTAAACTCACCCACCATGGTGCAGGGAATTTTGTGGACAAAGGGGTGGAAGATTTTGTAAAGCCATGGTAGTGGTGGTGATGGTGGGGGAATACCTAGGGGCACTGCCCTCCACCCCATGACTAACTGCTGCTAGCACACCTCATAGCCCACAGTCCTACAGTGCATGCCAGAAATCCCAGCCACCAAGCAGGGCCCCAAGTGGAATAGGGAAGGAGGGAAATGGTGGTACCAAAGCATGACTTTTCCTGCAAAGTTTGTCCTTAATAATTTTTTTTAAAAAAATGTTGATCTCCCGCTGTGTCATTGTGCAATTGTACCCAGCACAATACTGTGGGGAAAATAGTCCCTAAGTAACATGAACAAAAACAATAAAATTCTAATCAGATAACTTGAGAAAATCCAAAAGACAAAAAATACAATAAATTGGCTATCTCCAATTCAATGAAGACATATGAAAACTCTATTCAATCTATTCTACATCATCAAAAATAGGAAAATGGAATATTTAAAGAAATGAGGTATCAATAGCATATTTTGTTTTCATAATTCAAATTTCATAACAATAGATTTGTCAAGGAAAGTAAAATAAGCTTTAAAAATGTTATTTTGTTATAAAACATGCCACTTTTTTCTTTAGAGTTTGAGTATATGCAAGCTAAAGGTTTAATTGAGTTTATTGAAATAATTGTGCTGAAACACCAAGTGTTTTCAGAAGCTCAAAACAACCTTTTTGAAAGATTACATCAAAGAGAAAACAAATTATTTTCTACAAAATTCCTGTCATTAAAAAAAAGCTGGACTGGAGAGATTGCTAAGTGGTTAAGGCACTTGCCTGCAAAGCCTAAGGATCTAGGTTCGATTCCTCAGTGCCCATGTAAAGCCAGATGCAGAAGGTGGAACACGTGTCTAGAGTTCATTTGCAGTGGCCGGAGGCCCTGGTGTGCCCATTCTCTCTGTCCCTCTCAAATAAATAAATATTAAAAAAGAAAAACCTTTTTTTATATTCCTCTATAAAAATGGCTAGACATGTTTAGTGAGTCTAGAGTGTGTTTATTCAGCAATACTTCGGGATTCTTTTTTTTTGTGATATAAAGGACAGTTTGAATATAACACTGATTGCCCTTTTTGAAGCATTATCCGGACCTATATTGTTTCTACAGTAAGAAGCTCTTGATAACTAGGTTGCTTGTATAAATGCGCTATTACATGGCCTTTGAAAATGGCAATTGTTTTTGGAAAGAGTACAGCCTTCCACAATGCAGTTTTTAATTCATCTTATTTTAATACACACAATGAAGAAAGATATAAAAATCGAATTTGTGTAAGGAAACACTGAAAATGAGTTGTGTATCGAATTGCTAATGTATACTTAGTCTTGGTCACACTTCTCTTTAGTTTGAACAATGGTTACAGTTTTCGTTACCCACCTAAGAGTTTCCTCATGTAATATTGCCATTCATCAACATAAGATGTTTATTATTACACTTATTATTTGAAAGCATTTTGTCATATGATGTTTTAGTTGTCTTTGGCCTAATAAGAAATCGAAGATCTCGAAGCAGTCAATATTACTTATAAACAGTATACATAGAAATATATGAGAAAAGGCATATGAATTATAAGATTATAAATTTTAAGTCTCTGTGTATTCTATGTAAATATACCAGAAAATATATCGATATTATTTAAAAATTCAGAACACTTTTACATAAGTTTTATAGAACTAATCAAATACTATACATTGAAATACAAAAATAAATATCATTGTGAAATAAAAGGTATTATTGGTCTTGTCTTTTAGCATATCTGAACACACTAGATTTTAGGAGCTTAGGAGAAAGAAAATTAAATATCTAAATAAGATAATTTTTCAAAACTTTGCTCCTTACTGCAAATCAAAATGATGTAAACATATTTTGGATATTGATTAAAACTTTCTTCCAAATCAGTCTGTCACCTTCTTGTAGAAATATGAATTCGGCTATCTATTATGTAAAAAAGATTTTCCTTTTTTCTCTGAATGCTGTATCAAGCTGGGTTTGGCTGGGAAACTTCACAAAAGTTATAACTATTAATGGGATTGTGGAGTTTTGTACAGTAATTAGAGCTTCCTACCCTGTGGAAAGCTGAATTTCTGAAGGTCAGAAAGCCTTTAGAGAGAGAGTCAGGCACTCTAAGAGCGTCTTTCCTACCATGGCATGAGGATGGTGAGGAGGAAGCCTTTATATATACAGCTTTGGAAAAGCTACCAGCCTTGCCATCCTGTGATATCATGCTGCATCAGTTGGTCATGATGGTCTAGAAATCCTGACCTTGGCTTCATTTCTACTTTGCCAGTCTTCCATGGGCTGCACTTATCAGCAAATAAAGAGTAGCACCACATGAAGGAATTCTGGGAAATGTAGGTACCTTTGTGAAAAGACTATTTATTGATAATGCCATGTTGATGAAATTGATTCAAGAGAGAAAGTTATTTCACAGTATACCCAAACCTTGAGGTCAAAACTTTAAATTTCCCACATTTATAACCTGCACTGGATGTGAGGGGCATTAGGGGCATGAGGAGGGATTGTCTCCAGGATAAAGGTCTGTGAGAGGGGCAGAAAATATGTCAGGAGAAAGTTTAACTTGAAGTGGGTTCACAGAGATTTTGAGATGCTTAGGAAATGTCCTCCCTTCCTGACAATGTTACCAAATATTATTAGACCTTTATCCGTTTGCTGTGAAGCCATTGCTTCCTCAGTTAAAATTCAAACTTTTGGGCTGGAGAGATGGCTCAGCGGTTAAAGCACTTGCTTCCAGTGCCTAAGGCCCCAGGTTCAATTCCCCAGGACCCACATAAGCCAGACTCACCAGGTGGTGGCTCTGGTGCGCTCTCTCTCTCTCTCTCTCTCTCTCTCTCTCTCTCTCTCTCTCTCTCTCTCTCTCCCTCTCCCTCTCTCTCTCTCTGCTTGAAAATGAATAAATAAAATATTTAAAAATACAAACTTTCTGTTTTGAATATTGTGTGTGTGTGTGTGTGTGTGTGTGTGTGTGTGTGTCCTCTTCACCTTCCATCTTAATTGAGACAGGGACTGTTATTATTCTCTGTTGCCTTTGCCAAACTAGGTGGCCCAGAAGCTTCCAGAATTCTGGCTCCACATCTCATCTTACACACAGGGATTCTGGACTAAGATGAGTGTGCTATTGTGTCTAGTGCACATGGGTTCTGGGTATACAAATCCCTCTCAGGCTTCAAGGGCTTTTAACCACTGGATCATCTCTCCAGCCCCAACCATGAATATTCTTGATGTAGGACTTAGATGTTTATAATCAATTATGTATCTGAAAGAAGAATACAATTTTGGAATGTGAACAAAAGCTCTGAGATTGAGATCCTTGGATACCACTTCTAATAACCTGTTGAGGAGTTGTGGGCGGCTTGAATGCATTATGACACAGTTCTTTCCAAATTTCTGAATTGAATTATTTAAAAAATTCTTTTTAGTTATTAACTATGCATTTCAAAAAGAGATGATACCACTAATTTTTGCCTTATCATGTGCATACTTACATATGCAAACACAAAAGAATCCTGGTAGAAAAGCAAGAGTCCAAACAGCATTACTTAGCAATAGTGTGACATATCTAGTTTTTCAAGGACAGTAGTGGTCTTTATCTTACCAAGGAAATATATCAGCTTTGGTACTTCCTTCAGGAAAAACTCAAGTCTGATAACTTACTCATGAGCTGTGGTGATTTAAATTTAAAATAGCCTCCACGAATTAATGTATTTAAACATTTGGTTCCTAGCTCTTTGAGAAGGTTGGGGAGCCATTTTAGGAGTAGAGCCTTGCTGGAAGAAGTCTGTCACCATGGGTGGGCTTCCAGGAGTCACACACCATCCGTGTATGCCACTGTCTCTGCTTCCTGTCTGCCAGTGCCAACTTCCGGCTCCTTCCATGCTGTTTCCACTATCAGGAAGTCAAAATACACCTGTTCCTTACCTAAGTTGACTTTGGTCAGGTGTTTTGTGCCAGCAATGAGAAAATAAATGATGCATGAAAGTAAAATAGGGTACATTTTCAAATTAGGTGGAAAGTTTATGCAACCCTTTGTAACATTCTCACTGATAGTTTCATCAAGTCGACCACCATGAAATGGCCAACAGTAGGGACCTTATCGAGGACATGATTTATTGAACTTCATTTGTAAATTGTTCTCACACATAGAACATTGACCTTAAAACTTTGGAAAATAAGTATTTTAAAAACTGTTCTCGTCAGAAAGGAAAAGGAGGAGGAGAAAGAAAACACATGAGATAGGATCTTCTCCATATATAATTAGTACATTTAAATAATTGAGTCATCCAGTCCCCAATTTACATTCTCCTTGAGGCACATTCTAGAAAAGAAAAATAAAGCCTCAGGGGAAATAGATATAAATAGTTTTTTTCCCCCTGAGTCTGTGTTATTTTACTGAAGAGAAACTATTTGTTTCTATAATTGCTTTGTTGGACCCAGAAACTGTTCTTTGTCTTGATGAGTAATTTGAATCCAGTTAAAAGTTAGAGATTAAAAAACCACTAATTACTTTGGGGCTATGATAATCATTGTTCTTAGATTTAAAAAATATGTCTAAATGCTCATTTTTGTTTATGACTATCCTTTTTGCTCTGTAAGACTTGTGCTGTGGTATTTTTCAACTGTGTAGGAACAGAAAACTGGCACAAAAGTGACAAGAGACTTGTCTTTGTGTGTTGTTGTGGGAACCATGCAAAATCCATGTGAGAAAGCAAGAGGTCTCCTACCTTGGTTCTGTTACTAAATAAATATATGATTATATTTCACTGAATTGCCTTGAACTTTAAATTCCTTATATGTTTATCTGTGAGTGGGGTCAAGTGATCCCACTCAGTACAACATTTACAATTCTATCATTTTCTTTCATGTACAGAACTAATGCTTTTTGCCACAAAATATAGTTTCTGGCAGAGTAAGCAATGGAAGAAGAAAAGTTTGATGTGACCATGCCTGATGGGGCCATACCTGATGTGGTCATACCTGACATGGTCATACCTGATGTGGCCTTACCTGATAGGGTCATACCTGATGAGATCTTATCTGATGTGGCCTTACTTGATAGATGGGGTCATACCTGATGTGATCACACCTGATGTGGTCATACCTGATGTGACCTTACCTGATGTGGTCTTAACTGATGTAGTCATACCTAATGTGGGTCCTTTTTAGAAGCTAACAAAAGTTTGGAAGCTTCTAGAATGTAGACAGATTCAGAAATGCAATGAAAAGCAAAAAAAAAAAAAAAAAGCATAGTAACAAACTATTCTTTAGCTTCAAGCAAAAGCTCCCTTGGAGAAGGGAGGGGCCCAGATCTGGGAGTCCATAGTAGTAGCCTAGTGACTAGCTCTCATAGGATTTGAGTCTCCCTTCTTTCCTCCTGGCATGGTAATGTGGGATTGTGGTTTAACACAGGTTCTTAGCACCCTCCTCACGACACATAAGGCAACAGCCTTCAAAACAGTTGGCTGTTTTAGTTTTGTTTCTCTTCTCTTTCCCAATTTCTGCTTTTTCTGTCCCTGTGGTTATTATAAATTGACTCTCTGGGTTCAGACTGTCTACCTTCCCTTTCCCCTGGTTGGCAATCCCCTAGACCCATTCCCTACATGCCTATGCCCATGAAACTCCCCTCCGTGTGTTTTTGAAAAATAATAAAAGCAAATTATATCAGTTACCTTCTCATTGCTGGGACAAAACACCCAAACAAAAGCAGCATTTTGAAGGAAAGAGTTTATTTGGGCTTTTAATTTCCAGAGAAAGTTTCATTATGGTTGGGAAAACATTGTAGAGTCAGCCAGCGGCTGGGGCATCACATCTCATCACAGCATCAGCAGAAAGGGTGCAGTAAGAGTGAATTAGCTTTGAACACACTGGTCTAAACTAACAAACCTCAAGGCCTGCTCTTAGTCACACACCTCCAGCAAGGCTCCACCAACTGGGAATTAAGAATAAAGCTTGATGCTGCATATTCTCCCTCTAACCAGGTGAAGCTTGAACAGTAAGCAAACCTGACAGGTGAAATGAGAGACTGACAAAGGGGATGGAAGGAATTGAAGGGGGGCAGAAAGGGGAGGGCATCGGGACTTACACACCAATCTGAACCAATAATGAATTGATACCATACAATCCTTATTTTTATGCAGGAAGCTCTCAAGGAAACCATGGGCATTGTTTGATAAGAGGAGCCCTGAATAAAGTGAGAGGAAGCCTAACCCCAAGACAAAATGCTCTGGCCTGTAACTCCCTGTCACAGTCATTGGTTACTTCCTAAACTGAGCTGTTAAACACTTAGATTAACAAAGTCCCCAAAACAAGATAGGCTTATGTCAAACTCTTGAATATCTGCCCAGGCGAAAGGTAGGACCCTATTGCTGAAGATACCACAGATTATTGTCACACAACACTGCGAGACCCTGTTTGATCCAGAATGTTAACTATCCCATGGATTGTAGCATATGAAATGCTGGAAGGTGTTACATGAGCTGCTAAGGGAAATTGTCCAATGAAAGCAGAGGTCAC